>CAJUWN010001909.1:0-45474 GCA_910589765.1 Avena atlantica
AGGCCATAAACACGAAAACTACGAGTTTTTGGTCATTACTGTCAAACATCACTACAAGGAATCTGTCTATATATGACCCTCCATTTTCGTCACAAAATCGTCATAGTAGTCCGTTTATGACGATTCTATGACGATTTTGAGATCGTCGAAAGTGACGTCGCAAATGAACTATAACGACGATTTTTGCGAAATCGTCATAAACGTCTATGACGATATTGGATCGTCATAACGTCTATGACGATCCAGTATCGTCATGGGCCATCTAGCCAGGCCAGCTCAGATCCTACGTGGCAAAATTGTGATGAAATGAAATTGTCGTAATGTGAATTCAGCCCGGTCCAGTTCAGTCACTTATATGGGCCAAGCCCAATAATTCAGCCTTTTCTTTCTAGGTCATGGCCTTTTACACTGCAGTTTATTTGGGCCCTAGACTTTTTGCAATCCTTTTATTATTTGGTACTACCTATTTCTTTTTGGATTTCAGCCTTTTTCGTAATTCATTTTCCACCAAAATATCACTCTGATCCAACACCAAGAATGGGCCATAGCCATGTTACAATATTTGATACAGAACATTACACAGTCAACCAGTCATGCTCAATTTTACTAAATAACTATTTTATCACAGCATACAAATGAACCAGACTTTGGAATAGCGATACTATATGCACTCATTACATCAAAATAAAATTCAGTTCACAAAACAGAGTTGCATAAGGCATCGCTTCTTCCATCTAGGCTTCAATCATATCATCCAGAACTTGCGTCTTGATCATCTGAATAAAGGCCAGTATATCAGCCTATGAAATTATTCACAAAAAAAGAGTAAGAAAGCATTCAAAAAAATAGGTTCCTTTATGGTCAGCCTAAATTGACAAATACTATCTAGAATATAGTCACCAGAATTTAGCAGTACTAAATCTTTCACCAGAAAAAGCAATTTTTCATTGAACATTTCATTGATATTTAATAGCATTTGATGTTCAGCATGAACAGTAGTGGCATTCATAAACAATTTTACAGAGATAATCCAACGAAAATAATATACAAAACAGTTGATCTAACCAAGCACACAACTAAGAAGAGCCAGCCATTTTGGTCACACAACTAGCCTTTGCGCAAAAAAGTAGGAATTCTCGAGGAATGGAGAGCCCAGCTTACAAGGGGGAGATAGACAGGTGGAGCCACTGAGGACTGATTCTTGTGTGACAGTGAAAATTATGTGCTCTCTCGATAATCACATTGCGCCCCTACAGAACAACACAGAACGAGTAAACAACAGACACACACTCAGTCAGAAAATCAAGCCAAGATACTACCCTAGCCTAGTGTTTCCTCACTAGATCCATGCCCCAATCAACGCTTGGTCAGGAAACGATAGGGAAAGGGACAAACCTTGGGGCCCATCATGACCTTGAATGCATCTTAGTGATATACAGATTTGAATTTTCTGGTAGGATACTTGACCAAGTCCACTTGCCTTGTGCTCCTACCAATGGAGTGAGGAATACCTAGACAGACAACCCAAATCAGGCGATCAACATCAAGCATAGAACATTAAGTGGTAAAAAATAATGCTTGACAAAATTAATAGACAATAGCTTTTATACTACTACACCATTCGAGCTCACAGTAAGGACCTAACAAAATAGCAATTTGGAAACTATGACATAGAACGCATGCATACCATCAAAACATGGCAGTCCCAGTCGGCTTAAATGTAGAAAGTCATGTGCACATTTGTCTAATCTAATTGCACTAGTACAAAACAGAGGTAACTTGGAACATATGTTACTATAAAATGGAGATGGTTCTAACACAAACTGTTTGGTGAATTATAGGAGCGAAACACATAATTCTCTAGAAACTATCCAGAAATGATAGTAAACAAAAATCAAGTTAACGCTACACTTCTATAGAATTAGAACAATTAACTGCATGAAAGGTATGAGAAGTAATATGGAACTACAAAGGTCAACCAATTAATTCAATCTGTATACATGGTCCTGTAGAGGTCAACTCAAAGGAATTTGTTCTTGGACTCCTAGGAAACAAACATACTACAGATCCTCACCCCTGTAGATAACCTAACTATACATCCTGTTCAATCATAAGCTAGCATGCCTAGCTAGGCCAAACTCTTAGTGTTCATTCTATTGTGAATGGAAGGAAGACTTAATTTTAGTTCATCTCACCTTCGCTAACCCTAGTTCTATTATGAATGGAAGGAAGACCAACTTAAGTTTACCAAGTTACTAACATTCACTAACCTAGTTTGATTGCTGTCATATAGTTCACAAATAAAAATATCCTATAAACTCTAGAAAATGAATATAAATCGCATGCACAAGAAGCAACTCAGGACAAATAACCAGTCACGGTCACATCAGATGGTACTAGTCATGAACATGAAGAAAAATCACATGGACAGAAGCAACTCATGACTAAAATATGAACGAAAAGTAACTATAAAATTGAACCTCCCAAGCGCCAGGGTTCGAAAGAGAGGCGCCATCTCACCTGCAAGTAAGACCACCACCGGTCTACGACCTCGCCGTAAGCAGTGAAACTAGCGCAGCCTCCAGGGGAGCAGCCATGGCCGGGCAGACATATCCTAAGGAGAACATGAAATGAAGCATCAACACACTAAACTCGACAAAAAATAAAGCTCACAGTATTCGTATATTGACTACATGCTCACAGTCACTTTTATCACAACAACTAGATCAATCTTATATCAACTCTGCTTTCATTGATCAGAGAAATACCAAAAACAATGTGTACAAGATAAAAAAAGAAACAAAACTGAATAGGAATCTTCCAGCCAGATGATATAAGACATGTAGAGTATTGCCAGAACTAAACATGAAATTTGTTTCACTTACAAGTAGAGTATCTAAGACATGTGTATACCAAGCAGCAGAAGTTGGTCAATCAAGTGTATACCAAGAAGCATGTGTTAGGAAATTATGTGCATATGAACTGAACTGAAAAAGAAGCATTCACATAGGAAACCCTAATCCCCTTGAACATGTGTAACCACGAGAAGAGCCAGCAGCCTCTGCGCCGCCACGGCAGCAGCAATGGCCACCGCTGCCGCAGGCGTCCCCGCCATGACCATCTCGGTCCCACGCACCGTCTTCGCCGCTATCACCGCCATCTGCATAGGGATTAGAAAATCGAGTCAACAACTCGGTGGACAGCGAGGAGACGGCCAATTTTGGGGTCTAACCCAGGCCCGGAACCCACCTCTGCCTCCTCGCCATGCGGGGCACCACATCAGCAGGGGCGGGCGCTATTCATCTCCATGGACCTCCTGCTCCTCTCCGGAGCACCAGGATCTCGGGCTAGGGTTTCTGATGGAGGTACGGTTTCTGCTGGGGGAGACGGCGAGGTCGGGCAGCACAGCGGGGCCGCTCCCTCGGAACGGTGGTAGGGCTCGCCGGCGATGCAGAGGATGTCGTTGAGGCCGCCGACGGTGGGTGTGAGGGCACAAGATCGAGTAGGGAGGTTCGGGCGGTGGTTCTAGTGCTTGGAGGAAGAAGGGAAACACGTACGCGGATGGAGAAGGAGCGACATGAGAGGACCGGGAAGGATGTGGATGGAAGACGGCGTTGATTAGGGGTGGGTGGGGGTGGCGGCGGCAGCATGGATTGGATCTTGGGAGGCAGCATGGATTGGATCTTGGGCGGCAGCTCTGGTGGGTCGGGTCGACATGGAGGCGCGGGGTGGGCTCGGGATCTGACACAAGGGAAGAAGAAGAGAGGAGGAGGTGGTGGAAACGGCGGGAAGCAACCACGGCGCACGGCCATGGCGGCCTGGCCGCCATCCACGATTGAGAGAGATGAGGGCAGGTCGGGTGGCGAGCGACGAAGTGAGGAGAAAGGGGATAAGGGTTGCTATCGAGCAGAGAGAGAGGAAGGAGTGGCGGCGGGGTCTGCGAGGAGGAGCGATGGGATTAGGGTTTGGCACATGAATATACAATATATAGAAATTTACATGTAGACATGCCACGTAGACAGAATTGCTGATGTGGCAACCAGTCAATTCAACGTATCAGATTTTAGATTATATGATGATTTAAATTCGTCATAATGGAACATAAATAATCCTCTAAGTTGTATCCTAGTGATTATGATGATTTTATATGCTGAAATTACGATGATTTGATACAAATCGTCATAATTTTATAGGATTTTGACCTATACAAATAGCCTATGGCCAGCTTATGCCAAATCGTAATATATTTATGACGATTTCATTTCCCGTCACTATTAACACATTTCTTGTAGTGCATGTATCGGGTCTTAAGGTCGTTGTAAATCGGCCTGGAACCCAAAACTATGGGCAATAGCTCATGAAAACGGCCATAAAACGCGAAAACTACGAGTTTTTTGTCAATATCTCCAAACATGTAACGGGTCTTATAGGCCATGCAAATCCAACTGGAACCTAAAAACCATGGGCCATAACTCATAAAAATGGCCATAAACACGAAAACGACGTGTTTTTGGTCATAACTCTCAAACATGTATCTGGTCTTAAGGTCGTTGTAAATCGGCCTGGAACCCCAAAACTATGGACAATAGCTCATGAAAATGACCATAAAACGCGAAATCAACGAGTTTCTGGTCATATCTCTCAAACATGTAAGGGTTCTTACGAGGCATGCAAATCCTCGTAGAACCCAAAAACTGTGGGCAATAACTCATGAAAATGACCATAAAACATGAAAACGACGAGTTTTTGGTCATAACTCTCAAACATGTATAGCGTCTTAACGTTCTTGTAAATCACCCTAGAACCAAAAAATGTGGGCAATAGATCATGAAAACAGCCAAAAAACACGAAAAACTGCGAGTTTTGGGTCATATCTCTCCAACATGTATCAGGTCACAAGGTCGTTGTAAATCGCCCTAGAACCCCTAAAAAGTGGACAATAGCTCATGAAAACGGCCATAAACACGAAAACTACAAGTTTTTAGTCATATATCTGAAACATGTAACGGCTCTTACAGGCCTTGCGAATACAACTTCAACCCTAAAACTATTGGAAATAACTCATGAAAATGGCCATAAACACGAAAACGGAGAGTTTTTGTTCATAACTCTAAAACATGCATCGTGTCTTAAGGTCGTTGTAAATCACCATAGAACACTAAATCTGTGCGCAATAGCTCATGAAAACAGCCATAAAACGCGAAAACATCGAGTTTTGGGTCATATCTCTCGAACACGTAATGGCTCTTATAGGCATGCAAATCCGCTTGGAACCCAAAAACTGTGAGCAATAAATCATGAAAATGGACATAAACACGAAAACGACGAGTTTTTGGTCATAACTCTCAAGCATGTTTCAGGTCGTAAGCTCGTTGTAAATCTCCCTGGAAAACCAAAACTATGGGCAATAGCTCATGAAAACGGCCATAAAACGCGAAAATAACGAGTTTCTAGTCTTATCTCTCAAACATGTAAGGGTTCTTACGAGGCATGCAAATCCGCATGGAACCCAAAAACTATGAGCAATAACTCATGAAAATGGCCATAAAACACGAAAACGACGAGTTTTAGGACATAACTAGAAAGCATGTATCGGGTCGTAAGGTCGTTGTAAATCTCCCTAGAACCGTAAAACGGTGGGCAATAACTCATGAAAACAGTCATAAAACACGAAAACTGCGAGTTTTGGGTCATATCTCTCCAACATATATCAGGTCATAAGGTCGTTGTAAATCGCCCTAGAACCCCTAAACAGTGGACAATAGCTCATGAAAACGGCCATAAAACACGAAAACTACAAGTTTTTAGTCAAATATCTAAAACATGTAACGGCTCTTACAGGCCTTGCAAATACAACTTGAACCCAAAAACTGTGGGAAATAACTCATGAAAATGGTCATAAACTCGAAAAGGACGAGTTTTTGTTCATAACTCTCAAACATGTATCGTGTCCTAAAGTCGTTGTAAATCGCCCTAGAACACTAAATATGTGCGCAATAGCTCATGAAAACAGCCATAAAACGCGAAAACTATGAATTTTTAGTTCATATATCTCAAAATGTAACGGGTCTTACAGGCCATGCAAATCCAACTGGAACCTAAAAAACTATGGGCCATACTCATAAATAAGGCCATAAACACGAAAACTATGAGTTTTTGGTCATTACGTCAAACATGTATCGGGTCTTAAGGTCGTTGTTAATCGGCCTGGAACCCAAAACTATGGCAATAGCTCATGAAAACGGCCATAAAAAGCGGAAAACTACGAGTTTTTTTGTCATATATCTCAAACATGTAACGAGTCTTAAGGCCATGCAAATCCAACTGGAACCTAAAACCCATGGCCATAACTCATAAAAATGGCCATAAACACGAAAACAACGTGTTTTGGGTCATAACTCTCAAACCTGTATCTGGTTAAGGTCGTTGTAAGTCGGCCTGGAACCCAAAACTATGGACAATAGCTCATGAAAATGACCATAAAACGCGAAATCAACGAGTTTCTGGTCATATCTCTCAAACATGTAAGGGTTCTTACGAGGCATGCAAATCCTCCTAGAACCCAAAAACTGTGGGCAATAGCTCATGAAAATGACCATAAACACGAAAACGACGAGTTTTTGCGTATACACTCTCAAACATGTATAGCGTCTTAAGGTTCTTGTAAATCACCCTAGAACCAAAAAATGTGGGCAATAGATCATGAAAACAGCCATAAAACACGAAAACTGCGAGTTTTGGGTCATATCTCTCCAACATGTATCAGGTCACAAGGTCGTTGTAAATCGCCCTAGAACCCCTAAAAAGTGGACAATAGCTCATGAAAACGGCCATAAACACGAAAACTACAAGTTTTTGGTCATATATCTGAAACATGTAACGGCTCTTACAGGCCTTGCAAATACAACTTGAACCCTAAAACTATTGGAAATAACTCATGAAAATGGCCATAAACACGAAAACGGAGAGTTTTTGTTCATAACTCTAAAACATGCATCGTGTCTTAAGGTCGTTGTAAATCACCATAGAACACTAAATCTGTGCGCAATAACTCATGAAAACAGCCATAAAACGCAAAAACATCGAGTTTTGGGTCATATCTCTCGAACACGTAATGGCTCTTATAGGCATGCAAATCCGCTTGGAACCCAAAAACTGTGGGCAATAAATCATGAAAATGGACATAAACACGAAAACGACGAGTTTTTGGTCATAACTCTCAAGCATGTTTCAGGTCGTAAGCTCGTTGTAAATCGCCCTGGAAATCCAAAACTATGGGCAATAGCTCATGAAAACGGCCATAAAACGCGAAAATAACGAGTTTCTAGTCTTATCTCTCAGACATGTAAGGGTTCTTACGAGGCATGCAAATCTGCATGGAACCCAAAAACTATGAGCAATAACTCATGAAAATGGCCATAAAACACGAAAACGACGTTTTAGGTCATAACTCGAAAGCATGTATCGGGTTGTAAGGTCGTTGTAAATCGCCGTAGAACCATAAAACGGTGGGCAATAGCTCATGAAAACAGTCATAAAACACGGAAACTGCGAGTTTTGGGTCATATCTCTCCAACGTGTATCAGGTCATAAGGTCGTTGTAAATCGCCCTAGAACACCTAAACAGTGGACAATAGCTCATGAAAACTACGAGTTTTTAGTCATATATCTCAAACATGTAATGGCTCTTACAGGCCTTGCAACTACAACTTGAACCCAAAAACTGTGGGAAATAACTCTTACAGGACGAGTTTTTGTTCATAACTCTCAACCATGTATCGTGTCTTAAGGTCGTTGTAAATCGCCCTAGACACTAATTCTGTGCGCAATTGCTGTTTTAAAACGCGAAAACTGTGAATTTTCAGTCATATATCTCAAACATGTAACGGGTCTTACAGGCCTTGCAAATCCAACTGGACCCTAAAAACTATGGGCCATAACTCATAAACAAGGCCATAAACACGAAAACTACGAGTTTTTGGTCATTACTGTCAAACATGTATCGGGCCTTAAGGTCGTTGTAAATCGGCCTGGACCCCAAAACTATGCGCAATAGCTCATGAAAACGGCCATAAACGCGAAAACTACGAGTTTTTTTTGTCATATATCACAAACATGTATCGGGGCTTAAGGTCGTTGTAAATCGGCCTCGAACCCCAAAACTATGGACAATAGCTCATGAAAATGACCATAAAACACGAAAAGGCGAGTTTTTGGTCATAACTCTCAAACATGTATAGCGTCTTAAGGTTCTTGTAAATCACCCTAGAACCAAAAAATGTGGGCAATAGATCATGAAAACAACCATAAAACACGAAAACTGTGAGTTTTGGGTCATATCTCTCCAACATGTATAAGGTCACAAGGTCGTTGTAAATCTCCCTAGAACCCCTAAACAGTGGACAATAGCTCATGAAAACGGTCATAAGCACGAAAACTATAAGTTTTTAGTCATATGTCTTAAACATGTAACGGCTCTTACAGGCCTTGCAAATACAACTTGAACCTTAAAACTATTGGAAATAACTCATGAAAATGGCCATAAACAAGAAAACGGAGAGTTTTTTTTCATAACTCTGAGACATGGATCGTGTCTTAAGGTCGTTGTAAATCACCATAGAACACTAAATATGTGCGCAATAGCTCATGAAAACAGCCATAAAACGAGAAAACATCGAGTTTTGGGTCATATCTCTCGAACATGTAATGGCTCTTATAGGCATGCAAATCCGCTTGGAACCCAAAAACTGTGGGCAATAAATCATGAAAATGGACCTAAACACGAAAACGAAGAGTTTTTGGTCATAACTCTCAAGCATGTTTCGGGTCGTTAAGGTCATTGTAAATCGCCCTGGAACACCAAAATATGGGCCAATAGCTCATGAAATGGCCATAAAACGCGAAAATAACGAGTTTCTAGTCTTATCTTCAAACATGTAAGGGTTCTTACGAGGCATGCAAATCCGCATGGAACCCAAAAACTATGAGCAATAACTCATGAAACTGGCCATAAACACGAAAACGACGAGTTTTAGGTCATAACTCTAAAGCATGTATCGGGTCGTAAGGTCGTTGTAAATCGCCCTAGAACCATAAAACGGTGGGCAATAGCTCATGAAAACAGTCATAAAACACGAGAAACTGCGAGTTTTGGGTCATATCTCTCCAACATATATCAGGTCATAAGGTCGTTGTAAATCGCCCTAGAACCCCTAAACAGTGGACAATAGCTCATGAAAATGGCCATAAAACACGAAAACTACGAGTTTTTAGTCAGATATCTCAAACATGTAATGCTCTTCCAGGCCTTGCAAATACAACTTGAACCCAAAAACTGTGGGAAATAACTCATGAAAATGGTCATAAACTCGAAAAAGACGAGTTTTTGTTCATAACTTCAAACATGTATCGTGTCTTAAGGTTGTTGTAAATCGCCCTAGACACTAATTCTGTGCGCAATTGCTGTTTTAAAACGCGAAAACTGTGAATTTTTAGTCATATCTCAAACGTAACGGGTATTACAGGCCTTGCAAATCCAACTGGAACCTAAAAACTATGGGCCATAACTCATAAACAAGGCCATAAACCCGAAAACTACAAGTTTTTAGTCATTACTGTCAAACATGTAGGGTCTTAAGGTCGTTGTAAATCGGCCTGGACCCAAAACTATGCGCCAATAGCTCATGAAAACGGCCCATAAACGCGAAAACTACGAGTTTTTTGTCATATATCACAAACATGTATCGGGTCTTAAGGTCGTTGTAAATCGGCCGGAACCCCAAAATATGGACAATAGCTCATGAAAATGACCATAAAACGCGAAAATCAACGAGTTTCTTGGTCAATACTCTCAAACATGTAAGGGTTCTGACGAGGTATGCAAATCCTCCTAGCACCCAAAAACTATAGGCAATAACTCATGAAAATGACCATAAAACACGAAAACGGCGAGTTTTTGGTCATAACTCTCAAGCATGTATAGCTGTATGGTTCGCAACATAGAAAACAAAAAATTTCCTACGATGTGAACTATATACCAAGATCTATCTAATAGATACAAACAACGGGCGGATGTATATCCGTAGAGTACATACCCTTGAAGACCGACAAAGCTTAAACGAGTTCAACTCGTGGTGATGTAGACGATCTCTTGCCGATCTCAAGATCGAGAGGAAGTCCTAGCGCCGCAAATCAGCAGCGCATCCGTGCTCGCACACACGTTCGAGCACCGAGCAACCTCCGCCTCCTCGCTCCAGCGATGCAGCGGAAGCACAACTCTTTCTTGCCGAATAGCCACCGGGGAACATGTATCTCGCTAGTCCGAGACCATGGGGAATAAATTCTAGAGGGGGAGAGAGATCCTTCACGAGGGGAGTGTGTGAGAGACAAGTGAGGAGGGGGGCTCCTTTTATAGGAGGAGGGGGGGCACCCAAGGGGGTGGCCGCCGGCCATGGGTTGCCCCCTCCCCTCCTTCATTCATGTGGGTGGACACTCCACTCACAAAATGCCCTTTAAAATCCCTCCACTCAAAAGTCCACTCAAATTCCCATTAAATTTCCACCCAATTAATGCAAACTCTCAAAATAAAACTCTTTTATTTTATTCAGAATTTTGTCAATTACTCTAATGACAAACATTCACAAATAACCCCTTGCTAGAATTCTATTTCACATGCATAACCACTTTATTGAATTTCACCCGAAAACCTGTTTCGGTATCTAGTGAAATAAATCCTGCGCTTGTTCATTCTTTCGGCATGAAACATTTGCTCCAATTGGATGTCGGTGTCTCTTAAGTGTGTCACCCTACGGTTCGTGAATAATGTGGACATGATCGAGACCCCTCTCGGATCAATAATCAGAAGCGGGATCTGGAGACCCATACTGACTCCCACACATTCAACGATGACTTTCTTATGATCGTCGGAAACCTTTTACGCTAGTATCTTAATCCCTTTGTTTCACGATATATTACATGTCCGAGATTCGATCATCGGTATCTCCATACCTAGTTTGATCTCGTTACCGACATGCACTCTTTTCTCGTTCCTGTGATATAACATTCTAGTGACAAAATCACTTGCTGCAAGCTATTCAATGTGATATCACCGAGAGGGCCCAGAGTATATCTATCCGTCATCGGGATGAACAAATTCCACTCTCGATCCATGAGCTCAACAAACACTTTATTAGTTATGATCCATCTTTATAATCACCCTGTTACGGTGTGACGTTTGATGTTATCAAGAAACTCTTCCGGTGTTAGTTATTGACATGATCTCATGGTCTAAGGATTAGGATCACTTCGTAAGTTGTTATAGCAATATAAACTCAATGACTTTGATCGTAAAGTTATACTTTGGATGAATGTTCATCACACCATTACACTAATGTTGTGATCCCGTTATTAACAACATCCAATGTCCATGATCAGGAAACCTTGATCATCTTGTTAATCAACGAGCTAGTTTATGAGAGAGGCATAACTAGTAACTTTTGTTTGTTATTAAACACACATGTATTAACGTTTCCGTATTAATACAATTATAGCATGCAAAAAAACATCTATCATATACTTGGAATACACATAATAAAGACTTTATTATGCCTCTCAGGGCATATTCCCTTCAATAGCGTCTTAGGTTCTTGTAAATCACCCTATAACCAAAAAATGTGGGCAATAGATCATGAAAATAGCCATAAACACGAAAACTGCGAGTTTTGGGTCATATCTCTCCAACATGTATCAGGTCACAAGGTCGTTGTTATGTAAATCGCCCTCGCCTAGAACCCCTAAAACAGTGGACAATAGCTCATGAAAACGGCCATAAACAGGAGGAAAACTACAAGTTTTTAGTCATTATCTGAAAACATGTAACGGATCATACAGGCCTTGCAAATACAACTTGAACCCTAAAACTATTGGAAATAACTCATGAAAATGGCCCATAACACGAAAACGATGAGCTTTTTTCATAACTCTAAAAACATGCATCGTGTCTTAAGGTCGTTGAAATCACCATAGAACACTAAATCTGTGCGCAATAGCTCATGAAAACAGCCATAAAAACGCGAAAACATCGAGTTTTGGATCATATCTCTCGAAATGTAATGGCTCTTATAGGCATGCAAATCCGCTTTGAACCCAAAAACTGTGGGCAATAAATCATGAAAATGTACATAAACACGAAAACAACGAGTTTTTGGTCATAACTCTCAAGCATGTTTCAGGTCGTAAGGTCGTTGTAAATCGCCCTGGAAAACCAAAACTATGGGCAATAGCTCATGAAAACAGCCATAAAACACGAAAATAACGAGTTTCTAGTCTTATCTCTCAAACATGTAAGGGTTCTTATGAGGCACGCAAATCCGCATGGAACCCAAAAACTATGGGCAATAACTCATGAAAATGGCCATAAAACACGAAAACGACGAGTTTTAGGTCATAACTCTAAAGCATGAATCGGGTCGTAAGGTCGTTGTAAATCGCCCTAGAACCATAAAACGGTGGGCAGTAGCTCATGAAAACAGTCATAAAACACGAAAACTGCGAGTTTTGGGTCATATCTCTCCAACATGTATCAGGTCATAAGGTCGTTGTAAATCGCCCTAGAACCCCTAAACAGTGGACAATAGCTCATGAAAACGGCCATAAAACACGAAAACTACGAGTTTTTAGTCAGATATCTCAAACATGTAATGGCTCTTACAGGCCTTGAAAATACAACTTGAACCCAAAAACTATGGGAAATAACTCATGAAAATGGTCATAAACTCGAAAAGGACGAGTTTTTGTTCATAACTCTCAAACATGTATCGTGTCTTAAGGTCGTTGTAAATCGCCCTAGAACACTAAATCTGTGCACAATAGCTCATGAAAACAGCCATAAAACGCGAAAACTGTGAATTTTAGTCATATATCTCAAACATGTAACGGGTCTTACAGGCCTTGCAAATCCAACTGGAACCTAAAAACTATGGGCCATAACACATAAATAAGGCCATAAACACGAAAACTACGAGTTTTTGGTCATTACTGTCAAACATGTATCGGGTCTTAAGGTCGTTGTAAATCGGCCTGGAACCCCAAAACTATGGGCAATAGCTCATGAAAACGGCCATAAAACGCGAAAACTACGAGTTTTTTTGTCATTTATCTCAAACATGTAACGGGTCTTATAGGCCATGCAAATCCAACTGGAACCTAAAAACCATGGGCCATAACTCATAAAAATGGCCATAAACACGAAAACGACGTGTTTTTGGTCACAACTCTCAAACATGTATCTGGTCTTAAGGTCGTTGTAAATCTGCCTGGAAACCCAAAACTATGGACAATAGCTCATGAAAATGACCATAAAACGCGAAATCAACGAGTTTCTGGTCATATCTCTCAAACATGTAAGGGTTCTTACGAGGCATGCAAATCGTCCTAGAACCCAAAAAATGTGGGCAGTAACTCATGAAAATGACCAGAAAACACGAAAACGGCGAGTTTTTGGTCATAACTCTCTAACATGTATAGCGTCTTAAGGTTCTTGTAAATCACCCTAGAACCAAAAACTATGGGCAATAGATCATGAAAACAGCCATAAAACACGAAAACTGCGAGTTTTGGGTCATATCTCTCCAACATGTATCAGGTCACAAGGTCGTTGTAAATCTCCCTAGAACCCCTAAACAGTGGACAATAGCTCATGAAAACGGCCATAAACACGAAAACTACAAGTTTTTAGTCATATATCTGAAACATGTAACGGCTCTTACAGGCCTTGCAAATACAACTTGAACCCTAAAACTATTGGAAATAACTCATGAAAATGGCCATAAACACGAAAACGGAGATTTTTTTCATAACTCTGATACATGCATCGTGTCTTAAGGTCGTTGTAAATCACCATAGAACACTAAATCTGTGCGCAATAGCTCATGAAAACAGCCATAAAACGCGAAAACATCGAGTTTTGGGTCATATCTCTCTAACATGTAATGGCTCTTATAGGCATGCAAATCCGCTTGGAACCCAAAAACTGTGGGCAATAAATCATGAAAATGGACATAAACACGAAAACGAAGAGTTTGTGGTCATAACTCTCAAGCATGTTTCGGGTCGTAAGGTCGTTGTAAATCGCCCTGGAACACCAAAACTATGGGCAATAGCTCATGAAAACGGCCATAAAACGCGAAAATAACGAGTTTCTAGTCTTATCTCTCAAACATGTAAGGGTTCTAACGAGGCATGCAAATCCGCATGGAACCCAAAAACTATGAGCAATAACTCATGAAAATGGCCATAAAACACGAAAACTACAAGTTTTTAGTCATATATCTGAAACATGTAACGGCTCTTACAGGCCTTGCAAATACAACTTGAACCCTAAAACTATTGGAAATAACTCATGAAAATGGCCATAAACACGAAAACGGAGAGTTTTTTTCATAACTCTGATACATGCATCGTGTCTTAAGGTCGTTGTAAATCACCATAGAACACTAAATCTGTGCGCAATAGCTCATGAAAACAGCCATAAAACGCGAAAACGTCGAGTTTTGGGTCATATCTCTCGAACATGTAATGGCTCTTATAGGCATGCAAATCCGCTTGGAACCCAAAAACTGTGGGCCATAAATCATGAAAATGGACATAAACACGAAAACAAAGAGTTTTTGGTCATAACTCTCAAGCATGTTTCGGGTCGTAAGGTCGTTGTAAATCACCATAGAACACTAAATCTGTGCGCAATAGCTCATGAAAACAGCCATAAAACGCGAAAACATCGAGTTTTGGGTCATATCTCTCGAACATGTAATGGCTCTTATAGGCATGCAAATCCGCTTGGAACCCAAAAACTGTGGGCAATAAATCATGAAAATGTACATAAACACGAAAACGACGAGTTTTTGGTCATAACGCTCAAGCATGTTTCAGGTCATAAGGTCGTTGTAAATTGCCCTGGAACACAAAAACTATGGGCAATAGCTCATGAAAACGTCCATAAAACGCGAAAATAACGATTTTCTCATCTTATCTCTCAAACATGTAAGGGTTCTAACGAGGAATGCAAATCCGCATGGAACCCAAAAACTATGAGCAATAACTCATGAAAATGGCCATAAAACACGAAAACGACGAGTTTTAGGTCATAACTCTAAAGCATGTATCGGGTCGTAAGGTCGTTGTAAATCGCCCTAGAACCATAAAACGGTGGGCAAGAGCTCATGAAAACAGTCATAAAACACGAAAACTGCGAGTTTTGGGTCATATCTCTCCAACATATATCAGGTCATAAGGTCGTTGTAAATCGCCCTAGAACCCCTAAACAGTGGACAATAGCTCATGAAAACGTCCATAAAACACGAAAACTACGAGTTTTTAGTCAGATATCTCAAACATGTAATGGCTCTTACAGGCCTTGAAAATACAACTTGAACCCAAAAACTATGGGAAATAACTCATGAAAATGGTCATAAACTCGAAAACGGCAATTTTTGGTCATAACTCTCAAGCATGTTTCGGGTCGTAAGGTCGTTGTAAATCGCCCTGGAACACCAAAACTATGGGCAATAGCTCATGAAAATGGCCATAAAACGCGAAAATAACGAGTTTCTAGTCTTATCTCTCAAACATGTATTGGTTCTTACGAGGCATGCAAATCCGCATGGAACCCAAAAACTATGAGCAATAACTCATGAAACTGGCCATAAAACACGAAAACGACGAGTTTTAGGTCATAACTCTAAAGCATGTATCGGGTCGTAAGGTCGTTATAAATCGCCCTAGAACCATAAAACGGTGGGCAATAGCTCATGAAAACAGTCATAAAACACGAAAACTGCGAGTTTTGGGTCATATCTCTCCAACATATATCAGGTCATAAGGTCGTTGTAAATCGCCCTAGAACCCCTAAACAGTGGACAATAGCTCATGAAAATGGCCATAAAACACGAAAACTACGAGTTTTTAGTCAGATATCTCAAACATGTAATGGCTCTTACAGGCCTTGCAAATACAACTTGAACCCAAAAACTGTGGGAAATAACTCATGAAAATGGTCATAAACTCGAAAAAGACGAGTTTTTGTTCATAACTCTCAAACATGTATCGTGTCTTAAGGTCGTTGTAAATCGCCCTAGACACTAATTCTGTGCGCAATTGCTGTTTTAAAACGCGAAAACTGTGAATTTTTAGTCATATCTCAAACATGTAACGGGTCTTACAGGCCTTGCAAATCCAACTGGAACCTAAAAACTATGGGCCATAACTCATAAACAAGGCCATAAACACGAAAACTACGAGTTTTTAGTCATTACTGTCAAACATGTATCGGGTCTTAAGGTCATTGTAAATCGGCCTGGACCCCAAAACTATGCGCAATAGCTCATGAAAACGGCCATAAACGCGAAAACTACGAGTTTTTTTGTCATATATCACAAACATGTATCGGGTCTTAAGGTCGTTGTAAATCGGCCTGGAACCCCAAAACTATGGACAATAGCTCATGAAAATGACCACAAAACGCGAAATCAACGAGTTTCTGGTCAATACTCTCAAACATGTAAGGGTTCTGACGAGGCATGCAAATCCTCCAAGCACCCAAAAACTATAGGCAATAACTCATGAAAATGACCATAAAACACGAAAACGACGAGTTTTTGGTCATAACTCTCAAGCATGTATAGCTGTAGGGTTCGCAACATAGAAAACAAAAAATTTCCTACGATGTGAACTATATACCAAGATCTATCTAATAGATACAAACAACGGGCGGATGTATATCCGTAGAGTACATACCCTTGAAGACCGACAAAGCTTAACGAGTTCAACTCGTGGTTGATGTAGACGATCTCTTGCCGATCTCAAGATCGAGAGGAAGTCCTAGCGCCGCAAATCAGCAGCGCATCCGTTCTCGCACACACGTTCGAGGCACCGAGCAACCTCCGCCTCCTCGCTCCAGCGATGCAGCGGAAGCACAACTCTTTCTTGCCGAATAGCCACCGGGAACATGTATCTCGCTAGTCCGAGACCATGGGGAATAAATTCTAGAGGGGGAGAGAGATCCTTCACGAGGAGGTGTGAGAGACAAGTGAGTAGGGGGGCTCCTTTTATAGGAGGAGGGGGGGCACCCAAGGGGGTGGCCGCCGGCCATGGGGTTGCCCCCTCCCCTCCTTCATTCATGTGGGTGGACACTCCACTCACAAAATGCCCTTTAAAATCCCTCCACTCAAAAGTCCACTCAAATTCCCATTAAATTTCCACCAAATTTAATGCAAACTCTCATTAAATAAAACTCTTTTATTTTATTCAGAATTTTGTCAATTACTCTAATGACAAACATTCACAAATAACCCCTTGCTAGAATTCTATTTCACATGCATAACCACTTTATTGAATTTCACCCGAAAACCTGTTTCGGTATCTAGTGAAATAAATTCCTGCGCTTGTTCATTCTTTCGGCATGAAACATTTGCTCCAATTGGATGTCGGTGTCTCTTAAGTGTGTCACCCTACGGTTCGTGAATAATGTGGACATGATCGAGAACCCTCTCGGATCAATAATCAGAAGCGGGATCTGGAGACCCATACTGACTCCCACACATTCAACGATGACTTTCTTATGATCGTCGGAACCTTTTACGCTAGTATCTTAATCCCTTTGTTTCATGATATATTACATGTCCGAGATTCGATCATCGGTATCTCCATACCTAGTTTGATCTCGTTACCGACATGCACTCTTTTCTCGTTCCTGTGATATAACATTCTAGTGATCAAATCACTTGCTTGCAAGCTAATCAATGTGATATCACCGAGAGGGCCCAGAGTATATCTATCCGTCATCGGGATGAACAAATTCCACTCTCGATCCATGAGCCTCAACATAACACTTTATTAGTTATGAATCCATCTTTATAATCACCCTGTTACGGTGTGACGTTTGATGTTATCAAGAAACTCTTCCGGTGTTAGTGATTGACATGATCTCATGGTCTAAGGATTAGGATCACTTCGTAAGTTGTTATAGCAATATAAACTCAATGACTTTGATCGTAATGCTATACTTTGGATGAATGTTCATCACACCATTACACTAATGTTGTGATCCCGTTATTAACAACATCCAATGTCCATGATCAGGAAACCTTGATCATCTTGTTAATCAACGAGCTAGTTTATGAGAGAGGCATAACTAGGAACTTTCTGTTTGTTTATTAAACACACATGTATTAACGTTTCCGTATTAATACAATTATAGCATGCAAAATAAACATCTATCATATACTTGGAATACACATAATAAACACTTTATTATTGCCTCTCAGGGCATATTCCCTTCAATAGCGTCTTAAGGTTCTTGTAAATCACCCTATAACCAAAAAATGTGGCAATAGATCATGAAAATAGCCATAAAACACGAAAACTGCGAGTTTTGGGTCATATCTCTCCAACATGTATCAGGTCACAAGGTCGTTGTAAATCGCCCTAGAACCCCTAAACAGTGGACAATAGCTCATGAAAACGGCCATAAACAGGAAAACTACAAGTTTTTAGTCATCTATCTGAAACATGTAACGGATCTTACAGGCCTTGCAAATACAACTTGAACCCTAAAACTATTGGAAATAACTCATGAAAATGGCCATAAACACGAAAACGATGAGCTTTTGTTCATAACTCTAAAACATGCATCGTGTCTTAAGGTCGTTGTAAATCACCATAGAACACTAAATCTGTGCGCAATAGCTCATGAAAACAGCCATAAAACGCGAAAACATCGAGTTTTGGATCATATCTCTCGAACATGTAATGGCTCTTATAGGCATGCAAATCCGCTTTGAACCCAAAAACTGTGGGCAATAAATCATGAAAATGTACATAAACACGAAAACGACGAGTTTTTGGTCATAACTCTCAAGCATGTTTCAGGTCGTAAGGTCGTTGTAAATCGCCCTGGAAAACCAAAACTATGGGCAATAGCTCATGAAAACAGCCATAAAACACGAAAATAACGAGTTTCTAGTCTTATCTCTCAAACATGTAAGGGTTCTTATGAGGCACGCAAATCCGCATGGAACCCAAAAACTATGGGCAATAACTCATGAAAATGGCCATAAAACACGAAAACGACGAGTTTTAGGTCATAACTCTAAAGCATGTATCGGGTCGTAAGGTCGTTGTAAATCGCCCTAGAACCATAAAACGGTGGGCAGTAGCTCATGAAAACAGTCATAAAACACGAAAACTGCGAGTTTTGGGTCATATCTCTCCAACATGTATCAGGTCATAAGGTCGTTGTAAATCGCCCTAGAACCCCTAAACAGTGGACAATAGCTCATGAAAACGGCCATAAAACACGAAAACTACGAGTTTTTAGTCAGATATCTCAAACAAGTAATGGCTCTTACAGGCCTTGAAAATACAACTTGAACCCAAAAACTATGGGAAATAACTCATGAAAATGGTCATAAACTCGAAAAGGACGAGTGTTTGTTCATAACTCTCAAACATGTATCGTGTCTTAAGGTCGTTGTAAATCGCCCTAGAACACTAAATCTGTGCACAATAGCTCATGAAAACAGCCATAAAACGCGAAAACTGTGAATTTTTAGTCATATATCTCAAACATGTAACGGGTCTTACAGGCCTTGCAAATCCAACTGGAACCTAAAAACTATGGGCCATAACTCATAAATAAGGCCATAAACACGAAAACTACGAGTTTTTGGTCATTACTGTCAAACATGTATCGGGTCTTAAGGTCGTTGTAAATCGGCCTGGAACCCCAAAACTATGGGCAATAGCTCATGAAAACGGCCATAAAACGCGAAAACTACGAGTTTTTTTGTCATTTATCTCAAACATGTAACGGGTCTTATAGGCCATGAAATCCAACTGGAACCTAAAAACCATGGGCCATAACTCATAAAAATGGCCATAAACACGAAAACGACGTGTTTTTGGTCACAACTCTCAAACATGTATCTGGTCTTATGGTCGTTGTAAATCTGCCTGGAAACCCAAAACTATGGACAATAGCTCATTAAAATGACCATAAAACGCGAAATCAACGAGTTTCTGGTCATATCTCTCAAACATGTAAGGGTTCTTACGAGGCATGCAAATCCTCCTAGAACCCAAAAACTGTGGGCAGTAACTCATGAAAATGACCAGAAAACACGAAAACGGCGAGTTTTTGGTCATAACTCTCTAACATGTATAGCGTCTTAAGGTTCTTGTAAATCACCCTAGAACCAAAAACTATGGGCAATAGATCATGAAAACAGCCAAAAAACACGAAAACTGCGAGTTTTGGGTCATATCTCTCCAACATGTATCAGGTCACAAGGTCGTTGTAAATCTCCCTAGAACCCCTAAACAGTGGACAATAGCTCATGAAAACGGCCATAAACACGAAAACTACAAGTTTTTAGTCATCTATCTGAAACATGTAACGGATCATACAGGCCTTGCAAATACAACTTGAACCCTAAAACTATTGGAAATAACTCATGAAAATGGCCATAAACACGAAAACGATGAGCTTTTTTTCATAACTCTGATACATGCATCGTGTCTTAAGGTCGTTGTAAATCACCATAGAACACTAAATCTGTGCGCAATAGCTCATGAAAACAGCCATAAAACGCGAAAACATCGAGTTTTGGGTCATATCTCTCGAACATGTAATGGCTCTTATAGGCATGCAAATCCGCTTGGAACCCAAAAACTGTGGGCAATAAATCATGAAAATGGACATAAACACGAAAACGAAGAGTTTGTGGTCATAACTCTCAAGCATGTTTCGGGTCGTAAGGTCGTTGTAAATCGCCCTGGAACACCAAAACTTTGGGCAATAGCTCATGAAAACGGCCATAAAACGCGAAAAGAACGAGTTTCTAGTCTTATCTCTCAAACATGTAAGGGTTCTAACGAGGCATGCAAATCCGCATGGAACCCAAAAACTATGAGCAATAACTCATGAAAATGGCCATAAAACACGAAAACTACAAGTTTTTAGTCATATATCTGAAACATGTAACGGCTCTTACAAGCCTTGCAAATACAACTTGAACCCTAAAACTATTGGAAATAACTCATGAAAATGGCCATAAACACGAAAACGGAGAGTTTTTTTCATAACTCTGATACATGCATCGTGTCTTAAGGTCGTTGTAAATCACCATAGAACACTAAATCTGTGCGCAATAGCTCATGAAAACAGCCATAAAACGCGAAAAACGTCGAGTTTTGGGTCATATCTCTCGAACATGTAATGGCTCTTATAGGCATGCAAATCCGCTTGGAACCCAAAAACTGTGGGCAATAAATCATGAAAATGGACATAAACACGAAAACGAAGAGTTTTTGGTCATAACTCTCAAGCATGTTTCGGGTCGTAAGGTCGTTGTAAATCACCATAGAACACTAAATCTGTGCGCAATAGCTCATGAAAACAGCCATAAAACGCGAAAACATCGAGTTTTGGGTCATATCTCTCGAACATGTAATGGCTCTTATAGGCATGCAAATCCGCTTGGAACCCAAAAACTGTGGGCAATAAATCATGAAAATGTACATAAACACGAAAACGACGAGTTTTTGGTCATAACGCTCAAGCATGTTTCAGGTCATAAGGTCGTTGTAAATCGCCCTGGAACACAAAAACTATGGGCAATAGCTCATGAAAACGGCCATAAAACGCGAAAATAACGATTTTCTCATCTTATCTCTCAAACATGTAAGGGTTCTTACGAGGCATGCAAATCCGCATGGAACCCAAAAACTATGAGCAATAACTCATGAAAATGGCCATAAAACACGAAAACGACGAGTTTTAGGTCATAACTCTAAAGCATGTATCGGGTCGTAAGGTTGTTGTAAATCGCCCTAGAACCATAAAACGGTGGGCAATAGCTCATGAAAACAGTCATAAAACACGAAAACTGCGAGTTTTGGGTCATATCTCTCCAACATATATCAGGTCATAAGGTCGTTGTAAATCGCCCTAGAACCCCTAAACAGTGGACAATAGCTCATGAAAACGGCCATAAAACACGAAAACTACGAGTTTTTAGTCAGATATCTCAAACATGTAATGGCTCTTACAGGCCTTGAAAATACAACTTGAACCCAAAAACTATGGGAAATAACTCATGAAAATGGTCATAAACTCGAAAAGGACGAGTTTTTGTTCATAACTCTCAAACATGTATCGTGTCTCAAGGTCGTTGTAAATCGCCCTAGAACACTAAATCTGTGCGCAATAGCTCATGAAAACAGCCATAAAACGCGAAAACTATGAATTTTTAGTCATATATCTCAAACATGTAACGGGTCTTACAGGCCTTGCATATCCAACTGGAACCTAAAAACTATGGGCCATAACTCATAAATAAGGCCATAAACACGAAAACTACGAGTTTTTGGTCATGACTGTCAAACATGTATCGGGTCTTAAGGTCGTTGTAAATCGGCCTGGAACACCAAAACTTTGGGCAATAGCTCATGAAAACGGCCATAAAACGCGAAAAGAACGAGTTTCTAGTCTTATCTCTCAAACATGTAAGGGTTCTAACGAGGCATGCAAATCCGCATGGAACCCAAAAACTATGAGCAATAACTCATGAAAATGGCCATAAAACACGAAAACTACAAGTTTTTAGTCATATATCTGAAACATGTAACGGCTCTTACAAGCCTTGCAAATACAACTTGAACCCTAAAACTATTGGAAATAACTCATGAAAATGGCCATAAACACGAAAACGGAGAGTTTTTTTCATAACTCTGATACATGCATCGTGTCTTAAGGTCGTTGTAAATCACCATAGAACACTAAATCTGTGCGCAATAGCTCATGAAAACAGCCATAAAACGCGAAAACGTCGAGTTTTGGGTCATATCTCTCGAACATGTAATGGCTCTTATAGGCATGCAAATCCGCTTGGAACCCAAAAACTGTGGGCAATAAATCATGAAAATGGACATAAACACGAAAACGAACAGTTTTTGGTCATAACTCTCAAGCATGTTTCGGGTCGTAAGGTCGTTGTAAATCACCATAGAACACTAAATCTGTGCGCAATAGCTCATGAAAACAGCCATAAAACGCGAAAACATCGAGTTTTGGGTCATATCTCTCGAACATGTAATGGCTCTTATAGGCATGCAAATCCGCTTGGAACCCAAAAACTGTGGGCAATAAATCATGAAAATGTACATAAACACGAAAACGACGAGTTTTTGGTCATAACGCTCAAGCATGTTTCAGGTCGTAAGGTTGTTGTAAATCGCCCTAGAACACAAAAACTATGGGCAATAGCTCATGAAAACGGCCATAAAACGCGAAAATAACGATTTTCTAGTCTTATCTCTCAAACATGTAAGGGTTCTTACGAGGCATGCAAATCCGCATGGAACCCAAAAACTATGAGCAATAACTCATGAAAATGGCCATAAAACACGAAAACGACGAGTTTTAGGTCATAACTCTAAAGCATGTATCGGGTCGTAAGGTTGTTGTAAATCGCCCTAGAACCATAAAACGGTGGGCAATAGCTCATGAAAACAGTCATAAAACACGAAAACTGCGAGTTTTGGGTCATATCTCTCCAACATATATCAGGTCATAAGGTCGTTGTAAATCGCCCTAGAACCCCTAAACAGTGGACAATAGCTCATGAAAACGGCCATAAAACACGAAAACTACGAGTTTTTAGTCAGATATCTCAAACATGTAATGGCTCTTACAGGCCTTGAAAATACAACTTGAACCCAAAAACTATGGGAAATAACTCATGAAAATGGTCATCAATTCGAAAAGGACGAGTTTTTGTTCATAACTCTCAAACATGTATCGTGTCTTAAGGTCGTTGTAAATCGCCCTAGAACACTAAATCTGTGCGCAATAGCTCATGAAAACAGCCATAAAACGCGAAAACTGTGAATTTTTAGTCATATATCTCAAACATGTAACGGGTCTTACAGGCCTTGCAAATCCAACTGGAACCTAAAAACTATGGGCCATAACTCATAAATAAGGCCATAAACACGAAAACTACGAGTTTTTGGTCATTACTGTCAAACATGTATCGGGTCTTAAGGTCGTTGTAAATCGGCCTGGAACCCCAAAACTATGGGCAATAGCTCATGAAAACGGCCATAAAACGCGAAAACTACGAGTTTTATTGTCATTTATCTCAAACATGTAACGGGTCTTATAGGCCATGCAAATCCAACTGGAACCTAAAAACCATGGGCCATAACTCATAAAAATGGCCATAAACACGAAAACGACGTGTTTTTGGTCACAACTCTCAAACATGTATCTGGTCTTAAGGTCGTTGTAAATCTGCCTGGAAACCCAAAACTATGGACAATAGCTCATTAAAATGACCATAAAACGCGAAATCAACGAGTTTCTGGTCATATCTCTCAAACATGTAAGGGTTCTTACGAGGCATGCAAATCGTCCTAGAACCCAAAAACTGTGGGCAGTAACTCATGAAAATGACCAGAAAACACGAAAACGGCGAGTTTTTGGTCATAACTCTCTAACATGTATAGCGTCTTAAGGTTCTTGTAAATCACCCTAGAACCAAAAACTATGGGCAATAGATCATGAAAACAGCCATAAAACACGAAAACTGCGAGTTTTGGGTCATATCTGTCCAACATGTATCAGGTCACAAGGTCGTTGTAAATCTCCCTAGAACCCCTAAACAGTGGACAATAGCTCATGAAAACGGCCATATACACGAAAACTACAAGTTTTTAGTCATATATCTGAAACATGTAACGACTCTTATAGGCCTTGCAAATACAACTTGAACCCTAAAACTATTGGAAATAACTCATGAAAATGGCCATAAACACGAAAACGGAGAGTTTTTTTCATAACTCTGATACGTGCATCGTGTCTTAAGGTCGTTGTAAATCACCATAGAACACTAAATCTGTGCGCAATAGCACATGAAAACAGCCATAAAACGCGAAAACATCGAGTTTTGGGTCATATCTCTCGAACATGTAATGGCTCTTATAAGCATGCAAATCCGCTTGGAACCCAAAAACTGTGGGCAATAAATCATGAAAATGAACATAAACACGAAAACGACGAGTTTTTGGTCATAACGCTCAAGCATGTTTCAGGTCGTAAGGTTGTTGTAAATCGCCCTAGAACACCAAAAATATGGGCAATAGCTCATGAAAACGGCCATAAAACGCGAAAATAACGATTTTCTAGTCTTATCTCTCAAACATGTAAGGGTTCTTACGAGGCATGCAAATCCGCATGGAACCCAAAAACTATGAGCAATAACTCATGAAAATGGCCATAAAACACGAAAACGACGAGTTTTAGGTCATAACTCTAAAGCATGTATCGGGTCGTAAGGTTGTTGTAAATCGCCCTAGAACCATAAAACGGTGGGCAATAGCTCATGAAAACAGTCATAAAACACGAAAACTGCGAGTTTTGGGTCATATCTCTCCAACATATATCAGGTCATAAGGTCGTTGTAAATCGCCCTAGAACTCCTAAACAGTGGACAATAGCTCATGAAAACGGCCATAAAACGCGAAAACTACGAGTTTTTAGTCAGATATCTCAAACATGTAATGGCTCTTACAGGCCTTGAAAATACAACTTGAACCCAAAAACTATGGGAAATAACTCATGAAAATGGTCATAAACTCGAAAAGGACGAGTTTTTGTTCATAACTCTCAAACATGTATCGTGTCTTAAGGTCGTTGTAAATCGCCCTAGAACACTAAATCTGTGCGCAATAGCTCATGAAAACAGCCATAAAACGCGAAAACTGTGAATTTTTAGTCATATATCTCAAACATGTAACGGGTCTTACAGGCCTTGCAAATCCAACTGGAACCTAAAAACTATGGGCCATAACTCATAAATAAGGCCATAAACACGAAAACTACGAGTTTTTGGTCATTACTGTCAAACATGTATCGGGTCTTAAGGTCGTTGTAAATCGGCCTGGAACCCCAAAACTATGGGCAATAGCTCATGAAAACGGCCATAAAACGCGAAAACTATGAGTTTTTTTGTCATTTATCTCAAACATGTAACGGGTCTTATAGGCCATGCAAATCCAACTGGAACCTAAAAACCATGGGCCATAACTCATAAAAATGGCCATAAACACGAAAACGACGTGTTTTTGGTCACAACTCTCAAACATGTATCTGGTCTTAAGGTCGTTGTAAATCTGCCTGGAAACCCAAAACTATGGACAATAGCTCATTAAAATGACCATAAAACGCGAAATCAACGAGTTTCTGGTCATATCTCTCAAACATGTAAGGGTTCTTACGTGGCATGCAAATCGTCCTAGAACCCAAAAACTGTGGGCAGTAACTCATGAAAATGACCAGAAAACACGAAAACGGCGAGTTTTTGGTCATAACTCTCTAACATGTATAGCTTCTTAAGGTTCTTGTAAATCACCCTAGAACCAAAAACTATGGGCAATAGATCATGAAAACAGCCATAAAACACGAAAACTGCGAATTTTGGGTCATATCTCTCCAACATGTATCAGGTCACAAGGTCGTTGTAAATCTCCCTAGAACCCCTAAACAGTGGACAATAGCTCATGAAAACGGCCATAAACACGAAAACTACAAGTTTTTAGTCATATATCTGAAACATGTAACGACTCTTATAGGCCTTGCAAATACAACTTGAACCCTAAAACTATTGGAAATAACTCTTGAAAATGGCCATAAACACGAAAACGGAGAGTTTTTTTCATAACTCTGATACGTGCATCGTGTCTTAAGGTCGTTGTAAATCACCATAGAACACTAAATCTGTGCGCAATAGCTCATGAAAACAGCCATAAAACGCGAAAACATCGAGTTTTGGGTCATATCTCTCGAACATGTAATGGCTCTTATAAGAATGCAAATCCGCTTGGAACCCAAAAACTGTGGGCAATAAATCATGAAAATGGACATAAACACGAAAACGAACAGTTTTTGGTCATAACTATCAACCATGTTTCGGGTCGTAAGGTCGTTGTAAATCACCATAGAACACTAAATCTGTGCGCAATAGCTCATGAAAACAGCCATAAAACTCAAAAACATCGAGTTTTGGGTCATATCTCTCGAACATGTAATGGCTCTTATAGGCATGCAAATCCGCTTGGAACCCAAAAACTGTGGGCAATAAATCATGAAAATGTACATAAACACGAAAACGACGAGTTTTTGGTCATAACGCTGAAGCATGTTTCAGGTCGTAAGGTTGTTGTAAATCGCCCTAGAACACCAAAACTATGGGCAATAGCTCATGAAAACGGCCATAAAACGCGAAAATAACGATTTTCTAGTCTTATCTCTCAAACATGTAAGGGTTCTTACGAGGCATGCAAATCCGCATGGAACCCAAAAACTATGAGCAATAACTCATGAAAATGGCCATAAAACACGAAAACGACGAGTTTTAGGTCATAACTCTAAAGCATGTATCGGGTCGTAAGGTTGTTGTAAATCGCCCTAGAACCATAAAACGGTGGGCAATAGCTCATGAAAACAGTCATAAAACACGAAAACTGCGAGTTTTGGGTCATATCTCTCCAACATATATCAGGTCATAAGGTCGTTGTAAATCGCCCTAGAACCCTAAACAGTGGACAATAGCTCATGAAAACGGCCATAAAACACGAAAACTACGAGTTTTTAGTCAGATATCTCAAACATGTAATGGCTCTTACAGGCCTTGAAAATACAACTTGAACCCAAAAACTATGGGAAATAACTCATGAAAATGGTCATAAACTCGAAAAGGACGAGTTTTTGTTCATAACTCTCAAACATGTATCGTGTCTTAAGGTCGTTGTAAATCGCCTTAGAACACTAAATCTGTGCGCAATAGCTCATGAAAACAGCCATAAAACGCGAAAACTGTGAATTTTTAGTCATATATCTCAAACATGTAACGGGTCTTACAGGCCTTGCAAATCCAACTGGAACCTAAAAACCATGGGCCATAACTCATAAAAATGGCCATAAACACGAAAACGACGTGTTTTTGGTCACAACTCTCAAACATGTATCTGGTCTTAAGGTCGTTGTAAATCTGCCTGGAAACCCAAAACTATGGACAATAGCTCATTAAAATGACCATAAAACGCGAAATCAACGAGTTTCTGGTCATATCTCTCAAACATGTAAGGGTTCTTACGAGGCATGCAAATCGTCCTAGAACCCAAAAACTGTGGGCAGTAACTCATGAAAATGACCAGAAAACACGAAAACGGCGAGTTTTTGGTCATAACTCTCTAACATGTATAGCGTCTTAAGGTTCTTGTAAATCACCCTAGAACCAAAAACTATGGGCAATAGATCATGAAAACAGCCATAAAACACGAAAACTGCGAATTTTGGGTCATATCTCTCCAACATGTATCAGGTCACAAGATCGTTGTAAATCTCCCTAGAACCCCTAAACAGTGGACAATAGCTCATGAAAACGGCCATAAACACGAAAACTACAAGTTTTTAGTCATATATCTGAAACATGTAACGACTCTTATAGGCCTTGCAAATACAACTTGAACCCTAAAACTATTGGAAATAACTCATGAAAATGGCCATAAACACGAAAACGGAGAGTTTTTTTCATAACTCTGATACGTGCATCGTGTCTTAAGGTCGTTGTAAATCACCATAGAACACTAAATCTGTGCGCAATAGCTCATGAAAACAGCCATAAAACGCGAAAACATCGAGTTTTGGGTCATATCTCTCGAACATGTAATGGCTCTTATAAGCATGCAAATCCGCTTGGAACCCAAAAACTGTGGGCAATAAATCATGAAAATGGACATAAACACGAAAACGAAGAGTTTTTGGTCATAACTAGCAAGCATGTTTCGGGTCGTAAGGTCGTTGTAAATCACCATAGAACACTAAATCTGTGCGCAATAGCTCATGAAAACAGCCATAAAACGCGAAAACATCGAGTTTGGGTCATATCTCTCGAACATGTAATGGCTCTTATAGGCATGCAAATCCGCTTGGAACCCAAAAACTGTGGGCAATAAATCATGAAAATGTACATAAACACGAAAACGACGAGTTTTTGGTCATAACGCTCAAGCATGTTTCAGGTCGTAAGGTTGTTGTAAATCGCCCTAGAACACCAAAACTATGGGCAATAGCTCATGAAAACGGCCATAATACGCGAAAATAACGATTTTCTAGTCTTATCTCTCAAACATGTAAGGGTTCTGACGAGGCATGCAAATCCGCATGGAACCCAAAAATTATGAGCAATAACTCATGAAAATGGCCATAAAACACGAAAACGACGAGTTTTAGGTCATAACTCTAAAGCATGTATCGGGTCGTAAGGTTGTTGTAAATCGCCCTAGAACCATAAAACGGTGGGCAATAGCTCATGAAAACAGTCATAAAACACGAAAACTGCGAGTTTTGGGTCATATCTCTCCAACATATATCAGGTCATAAGGTCGTTGTAAATCGCCCTAGAACCCCTAAACAGTGGACAATAGCTCATGAAAACGGCCATAAAACACGAAAACTACGAGTTTTTAGTCAGATATCTCAAACATGTAATGGCTCTTACAGGCCTTGAAAATACAACTTGAACCCAAAAACTATGGGAAATAACTCATGAAAATGGTCATAAACTCGAAAAGGACGAGTTTTTGTTCATAACTCTCAAACATGTATCGTGTCTTAAGGTCGTTGTAAATCGCCCTAGAACACTAAATCTGTGCGCAATAGCTCATGAAAACAGCCATAAAACGCGAAAACTGTGAATTTTTAGTCATATATCTCAAACATGTAACGGGTCTTACAGGCCTTGCAAATCCAACTGGAACCTAAAAACCATGGGCCATAACTCATAAAAATGGCCATAAACACGAAAACGACGTGTTTTTAGTCACAACTCTCAAACATGTATCTGGTCTTAAGGTCGTTGTAAATCTTCCTGGAACCCCAAAACTATGGACAATAGCTCATGAAAATGACCATAAAATGCGAAATCAACAAGTTTCTGGTCATATCTCTCAAACATGTAAGGGTTCTTACGAGGCATGCAAATCGTCCTAGAACCCAAAAACTGTGGGCATTAACTCATGAAAATGACCAGAAAACACGAAAACGGCGAGTTTTTGGTCATAACTCTCTAACATGTATAGCGTCTTAAGGTTCTTGTAAATCACCCGAGAACCAAAAACTATGGGCAATAGATCATGAAAACAGCCATAAAACACGAAAACTGTGAGTTTTGGGTCATATCTCTCCAACATGTATCAGGTCACAAGGTCGTTGTAAATCTCCCTAGAACCCCTAAACAGTGGACAATAGCTCATGAAGACGGCCATAAACACGAAAACTACAAGTTTTTAGTCATATATCTGAAACATGTAACGGCTCGTACAGGCCTTGCAAATACAACTTGAACCCTAAAACTATTAGAAATAACTCATGAAAATGGCCATAAACACGAAAACGGAGAGTTTTTTCATAACTCTGATACATGCATCGTGTCTTAAGGTCGTTGTAAATCACCATAGAACACCAAATCTGTGCGCAATAGCTCATGAAAACAGCCATAAAACGCGAAAACATCGAGTTTTGGGTCATATCTCCGAACATGTAATGGCTCTTATAAGCATGCAAATCCGCTTGGAACCCAAAAACTGTGGGCAATAAATCATGAAAATGGACATAAACACGAAAACGAAGAGTTTTTGGTCATAACTAGCAAGCATGTTTCAGGTCGTAAGGTCGTTGTAAATCACCATAGAACACTAAATCTGTGCATAATAGCTCATGAAAACAGCCATAAAACGCGAAAACATCGAGTTTTGGGTCATATCTCTCGAACATGTAATGGCTCTTATAGGCATGCAAATCCGCTTGGAACCCAAAAACTGTGGGCAATAAATCATGAAAATGTACATAAACACGAAAACGACGAGTTTTTGGTCATAACGCTCAAGCATGTTTCAGGTCGTAAGGTTGTTGTAAATCGCCCTAGAACACCAAAACTATGGGCAATAGCTCATGAAAACGGCCATAAAACGCGAAAATAACGATTTTCTAGTCTTATCTCTCAAACATGTAAGGGTTCTTACGAGGCATGCAAATCCGCATGGAACCCAAAAATTATGAGCAATAACTCATGAAAATGGCCATAAAACACGAAAACGACGAGTTTTAGGTCATAACTCTAAAGCATGTATCGGGTCGTAAGGTTGTTGTAAATCGCCCTAGAACCATAAAACGGTGGGCAATAGCTCATGAAAACAGTCATAAAACACGAAAACTGCGAGTTTTGGGTCATATCTCTCAAACATATATCATGTCATAAGGTCGTTGTAAATCGCCCTAGAACCCCTAAACAGTGGACAATAGCTCATGAAAACGGCCATAAAACACGAAAACTACGAGTTTTTAGTCAGATATCTCAAACATGTAATGGCTCTTACAGGCCTTGAAAATACAACTTGAACCCAAAAACTATGGGAAATAACTCATGATAATGGTCATAAACTCGAAAAGGACGAGTTTTTGTTCATAACTCTCAAACATGTATCGTGTCTTAAGGTCGTTGTAAATCGCCCTAGAACACTAAATCTGTGCGCAATAGCTCATGAAAACAGCCATAAAACGCGAAAACTGTGAATTTTTAGTCATATATCTCAAACATGTAACGGGTCTTACAGGCCTTGCAAATCCAACTGGAACCTAAAAACTATGGGCCATAACTCATAAATAAGGCCATAAACACGAAAACTACGAGTTTTTGGTCATTACTGTCAAACATGTATCGGGTCTTAAGGTCGTTGTAAATCGGCCTAGAACCCCAAAACTATGGGCAATAGCTCATGAAAACGGCCATAAAACGCGAAAACTAAGAGTTTTTTTGTCATTTATCTCAAACATGTAACGGGTCTTATAGGCCATGCAAATCCAACCGGAACCTAAAAACCATGGGCCATAACTCATAAAAATGGCCATAAACACGAAAACGACGTGTTTTTGGTCACAACTCTCAAACATGTATCTGGTCTTAAGGTCGTTGTAAATCTTCCTGGAACCCCAAAACTATGGAAAATAGCTCATGAAAATGACCATAAAACGCGAAATCAACGAGTTTCTGGTCATATCTCTCAAACATGTAAGGGTTCTTACGAGGCATGCAAATCATCCTAGAACCCAAAAAATGTGGGCAGTAACTCATGAAAATGACCAGAAAACACGAAAACGGCGAGTTTTTGGTCATAACTCTCTAACATGTATAGCGTCTTAAGGTTCTTGTAAATCACCCTAGAACCAAAAACTATGGGCAATAGATCATGAAAACAGCCATAAAACACGAAAACTGCGAGTTTTGGGTCATATCTCTCCAACATGTATCAGGTCAAAAGGTCGTTGTAAATCTCCCTAGAACCCCTAAACAGTGGACAATAGCTCATGAAGACGGCCATAAACACGAAAACTACAAGTTTTTAGTCATATATCTGAAACATGTAACGGCTCTTACAGGCCTTGCAAATACAACTTGAACCCTAAAACTATTAGAAATAACTCATGAAAATGGCCATAAACACGAAAACGGAGAGTTTTTTCATAACTCTGATACATGCATCGTGTCTTAAGGTCGTTGTAAATCACCATAGAACACCAAATCTGTGCGCAATAGCTCATGAAAACAACCATAAAACGCGAAAACATCGAGTTTTGGGTCATATCTCTCGAACATGTAATGGCTCTTATAAGCATGCAAATCCGCTTGGAACCCAAAAACTGTGGGCAATAAATCATGAAAATGGACATAAACACGAAAACGAAGAGTTTTTGGTCATAACTAGCAAGCATGTTTCGGGTCGTAAGGTCGTTGTAAATCACCATAGAACACTAAATCTGTGCGCAATAGCTCAAGAAAACAGCCATAAAACGCGAAAACATCGAGTTTTGGGTCATATCTCTCGAACATGTAATGGCTCTTATAGGCATGCAAATCCGCTTGGAACCCAAAAACTGTGGGCAATAAATCATGAAAATGTACATAAACACGAAAACGACGAGTTTTTGGTCATAACGCTCAAGCATGTTTCAGGTCGTAAGGTTGTTGTAAATCGCCCTAGAACACCAAAACTATGGGCAATAGCTCATGAAAACGGCCATAAAACGCGAAAGTAACGATTTTCTAGTCTTATCTCTCAAACATGTAAGGGTTCTTACGAGGCATGCAAATCCGCATGGAACCCAAAAATTATGAGCAATAACTCATGAAAATGGCCATAAAACACGAAAACGACGAGTTTTAGGTCATAACTCTAAAGCATGTATCGGGTCGTAAGGTTGTTGTAAATCGCCCTAGAACCATAAAACGGTGGGCAATAGCTCATGAAAACAGTCATAAAACACGAAAACTGCGAGTTTTGGGTCATATCTCTCCAACATATATCAGGTCATAAGGTCGTTGTAAATCGCCCTAGAACCCCTAAACAGTGGACAATAGCTCATGAAAACGGCCATAAAACACGAAAACTACGAGTTTTTAGTCAGATATCTCAAACATGTAATGGCTCTTACAGGCCTTGAAAATACAACTTGAACCCAAAAACTATGGGAAATAACTCATGAAAATGGTCATAAACTCGAAAAGGACGAGTTTTTGTTCATAACTCTCAAACATGTATCGTGTCTTAAGGTCGTTGTAAATCGCCCTAGAACACTAAATCTGTGCGCAATAGCTCATGAAAACAGCCATAAAACGCGAAAACTGTGAATTTTTAGTCATATATCTCAAACATGTAACGGGTCTTACAGGCCTTGCAAATCCAACTGGAACCTAAAAACTATGGGCCATAACTCATAAATAAGGCCATAAACACGAAAACTATGAGTTTTTGGTCATTACTGTCAAACATGTATCGGGTCTTAAGGTCGTTGTAAATCGGCCTAGAACCCCAAAACTATGGGCAATAGCTCATGAAAACGGCCATAAAACGCGAAAACTAAGAGTTTTTTTGTCATTTATCTCAAACATGTAACGGGTCTTATAGGCCATGCAAATCCAACTGGAACCTAAAAACCATGGGCCATAACTCATAAAAATGGCCATAAACACGAAAACGACGTGTTTTTGGTCACAACTCTCAAACATGTATCTGGTCTTAAGGTCGTTGTAAATCTTCCTGGAACCCCAAAACTATGGACAATAGCTCATGAAAATGACCATAAAATGCGAAATCAACAAGTTTCTGGTCATATCTCTCAAACATGTAAGGGTTCTTACGAGGCATGCAAATCGTCCTAGAACCCAAAAACTGTGGGCATTAACTCATGAAAATGACCAGAAAACACGAAAACGGCGAGTTTTTGGTCATAACTCTCTAACATGTATAGCGTCTTAAGGTTCTTGTAAATCACCCGAGAACCAAAAACTATGGGCAATAGATCATGAAAACAGCCATAAAACACGAAAACTGTGAGTTTTGGGTCATATCTCTCCAACATGTATCAGGTCACAAGGTCGTTGTAAATCTCCCTAGAACCCCTAAACAGTGGACAATAGCTCATGAAGACGGCCATAAACACGAAAACTACAAGTTTTTAGTCATATATCTGAAACATGTAACGGCTCGTACAGGCCTTGCAAATACAACTTGAACCCTAAAACTATTAGAAATAACTCATGAAAATGGCCATAAACACGAAAACGGAGAGTTTTTTCATAACTCTGATACATGCATCGTGTCTTAAGGTCGTTGTAAATCACCATAGAACACCAAATCTGTGCGCAATAGCTCATGAAAACAGCCATAAAACGCGAAAACATCGAGTTTTGGGTCATATCTCCGAACATGTAATGGCTCTTATAAGCATGCAAATCCGCTTGGAACCCAAAAACTGTGGGCAATAAATCATGAAAATGGACATAAACACGAAAACGAAGAGTTTTTGGTCATAACTAGCAAGCATGTTTCAGGTCGTAAGGTCGTTGTAAATCACCATAGAACACTAAATCTGTGCATAATAGCTCATGAAAACAGCCATAAAACGCGAAAACATCGAGTTTTGGGTCATATCTCTCGAACATGTAATGGCTCTTATAGGCATGCAAATCCGCTTGGAACCCAAAAACTGTGGGCAATAAATCATGAAAATGTACATAAACACGAAAACGACGAGTTTTTGGTCATAACGCTCAAGCATGTTTCAGGTCGTAAGGTTGTTGTAAATCGCCCTAGAACACCAAAACTATGGGCAATAGCTCATGAAAACGGCCATAAAACGCGAAAATAACGATTTTCTAGTCTTATCTCTCAAACATGTAAGGGTTCTTACGAGGCATGCAAATCCGCATGGAACCCAAAAATTATGAGCAATAACTCATGAAAATGGCCATAAAACACGAAAACGACGAGTTTTAGGTCATAACTCTAAAGCATGTATCGGGTCGTAAGGTTGTTGTAAATCGCCCTAGAACCATAAAACGGTGGGCAATAGCTCATGAAAACAGTCATAAAACACGAAAACTGCGAGTTTTGGGTCATATCTCTCAAACATATATCAGGTCATAAGGTCGTTGTAAATCGCCCTAGAACCCCTAAACAGTGGACAATAGCTCATGAAAACGGCCATAAAACACGAAAACTACGAGTTTTTAGTCAGATATCTCAAACATGTAATGGCTCTTACAGGCCTTGAAAATACAACTTGAACCCAAAAACTATGGGAAATAACTCATGAAAATGGTCATAAACTCGAAAAGGACGAGTTTTTGTTCATAACTCTCAAACATGTATCGTGTCTTAAGGTCGTTGTAAATCGCCCTAGAACACTAAATCTGTGCGCAATAGCTCATGAAAACAGCCATAAAACGCGAAAACTGTGAATTTTTAGTCATATATCTCAAACATGTAACGGGTCTTACAGGCCTTGCAAATCCAACTGGAACCTAAAAACTATGGGCCATAACTCATAAATAAGGCCATAAACACGAAAGCTACGAGTTTTTGGTCATTACTGTCAAACATGTATCGGGTCTTAAGGTCGTTGTAAATCGGCCTAGAACCCCAAAACTATGGGCAATAGCTCATGAAAACGGCCATAAAACGCGAAAACTACGAGTTTTTTTGTCATTTATCTCAAACATGTAACGGGTCTTATAGGCCATGCAAATCCAACCGGAACCTAAAAACCATGGGCCATAACTCATAAAAATGGCCATAAACACGAAAACGACGTGTTTTTGGTCACAACTCTCAAACATGTATCTGGTCTTAAGGTCGTTGTAAATCTTCCTGGAACCCCAAAACTATGGACAATAGCTCATGAAAATGACCATAAAACGCGAAATCAACGAGTTTCTGGTCATATCTCTCAAACATGTAAGGGTTCTTACGAGGCATGCAAATCGTCCTAGAACCCAAAAAATGTGGGCAGTAACTCATGAAAATGACCAGAAAACACGAAAACGGTGAGTTTTTGGTCATAACTCTCTAACATGTATAGCGTCTTAAGGTTCTTGTAAATCACCCTAGAACCAAAAACTATGGGCAATAGATCATGAAAACAGCCATAAAACACGAAAACTGCGAGTTTTGGGTCATATCTCTCCAACATGTATCAGGTCAAAAGGTCGTTGTAAATCTCCCTAGAACCCCTAAACAGTGGACAATAGCTCATGAAGACGGCCATAAACACGAAAACTACAAGTTTTTAGTCATATATCTGAAACATGTAACGGCTCTTACAGGCCTTGCAAATACAACTTGAACCCTAAAACTATTAGAAATAACTCATGAAAATGGCCATAAACACGAAAACGGAGAGTTTTTTCATAACTCTGATACATGCATCGTGTCTTAAGGTCGTTGTAAATCACCATAGAACACCAAATCTGTGCGCAATAGCTCATGAAAACAACCATAAAACGCGAAAACATCGAGTTTTGGGTCATATCTCTCGAACATGTAATGGCTCTTATAAGCATGCAAATCCGCTTGGAACCCAAAAACTGTGGGCAATAAATCATGAAAATGGACATAAACACGAAAACGAAGAGTTTTTGGTCATAACTAGCAAGCATGTTTCGGGTCGTAAGGTCGTTGTAAATCACCATAGAACACTAAATCTGTGCGCAATAGCTCAAGAAAACAGCCATAAAACGCGAAAACATCGAGTTTTGGGTCATATCTCTCGAACATGTAATGGCTCTTATAGGCATGCAAATCCGCTTGGAACCCAAAAACTGTGGGCAATAAATCATGAAAATGTACATAAACACGAAAACGACGAGTTTTTGGTCATAACGCTCAAGCATGTTTCAGGTCGTAAGGTTGTTGTAAATCGCCCTAGAACACCAAAACTATGGGCAATAGCTCATGAAAACGGCCATAAAACGCGAAAGTAACGATTTTCTAGTCTTATCTCTCAAACATGTAAGGGTTCTTACGAGGCATGCAAATCCGCATGGAACCCAAAAATTATGAGCAATAACTCATGAAAATGGCCATAAAACACGAAAACGACGAGTTTTAGGTCATAACTCTAAAGCATGTATCGGGTCGTAAGGTTGTTGTAAATCGCCCTAGAACCATAAAACGGTGGGCAATAGCTCATGAAAACAGTCATAAAACACGAAAACTGCGAGTTTTGGGTCATATCTCTCCAACATATATCAGGTCATAAGGTCGTTGTAAATCGCCCTAGAACCCCTAAACAGTGGACAATAGCTCATGAAAACGGCCATAAAACACGAAAACTACGAGTTTTTAGTCAGATATCTCAAACATGTAATGGCTCTTACAGGCCTTGAAAATACAACTTGAACCCAAAAACTATGGGAAATAACTCATGAAAATGGTCATAAACTCGAAAAGGACGAGTTTTTGTTCATAACTCTCAAACATGTATCGTGTCTTAAGGTCGTTGTAAATCGCCCTAGAACACTAAATCTGTGCGCAATAGCTCATGAAAACAGCCATAAAACGCGAAAACTGTGAATTTTTAGTCATATATCTCAAACATGTAACGGGTCTTACAGGCCTTGCAAATCCAACTGGAACCTAAAAACTATGGGCCATAACTCATAAATAAGGCCATAAACACGAAAACTACGAGTTTTTGGTCATTACTGTCAAACATGTATCGGGTCTTAAGGTCGTTGTAAATCGGCCTAGAACCCCAAAACTATGGGCAATAGCTCATGAAAACGGCCATAAAACGCGAAAACTAAGAGTTTTTTTGTCATTTATCTCAAACATGTAACGGGTCTTATAGGCCATGCAAATCCAACCGGAACCTAAAAACCATGGGCCATAACTCATAAAAATGGCCATAAACACGAAAACGACGTGTTTTTGGTCACAACTCTCAAACATGTATCTGGTCTTAAGGTCGTTGTAAATCTTCCTGGAACCCCAAAACTATGGACAATAGCTCATGAAAATGACCATAAAACGCGAAATCAACGAGTTTCTGGTCATATCTCTCAAACATGTAAGGGTTCTTACGAGGCATGCAAATCGTCCTAGAACCCAAAAACTGTGGGCAGTAACTCATGAAAATGACCAGAAAACACGAAAACGGCGAGTTTTTGGTCATAACTCTCTAACATGTATAGCGTCTTAAGGTTCTTGTAAATCACCCTAGAACCAAAAACTATGGGCAATAGATCATGAAAACAGCCATAAAACACGAAAACTGCGAGTTTTGGGTCATATCTCTCCAACATGTATCAGGTCAAAAGGTCGTTGTAAATCTCCCTAGAACCCCTAAACAGTGGACAATAGCTCATGAAGACGGCCATAAACACGAAAACTACAAGTTTTTAGTCATATATCTGAAACATGTAACGGCTCTTACAGGCCTTGCAAATACAACTTGAACCCTAAAACTATTAGAAATAACTCATGAAAATGGCCATAAACACGAAAACGGAGAGTTTTTTTCATAACTCTGATACATGCATCGTGTCTTAAGGTCGTTGTAAATCACCATAGAACACCAAATCTGTGCGCAATAGCTCATGAAAACAACCATAAAACGCGAAAACATCGAGTTTTGGGTCATATCTCTCGAACATGTAATGGCTCTTATAAGCATGCAAATCCGCTTGGAACCAAAAACTGTGGGCAATAAATCATGAAAATGGACATAAACACGAAAACGAAGAGTTTTTGGTCATAACTAGCAAGCATGTTTCGGGTCGTAAGGTCGTTGTAAATCACCATAGAACACTAAATCTGTGCGCAATAGCTCATGAAAACAGCCATAAAACGCGAAAACATCGAGTTTTGGGTCATATCTCTCGAACATGTAATGGCTCTTATAGGCATGCAAATCCGCTTGGAACCCAAAAACTGTGGGCAATAAATCATGAAAATGTACATAAACACGAAAACGACGAGTTTTTGGTCATAACGCTCAAGCATGTTTCAGGTCGTAAGGTTGTTGTAAATCGCCCTAGAACACCAAAACTATGGGCAATAGCTCATGAAAACGGCCATAAAACGCGAAAACTACGAGTTTTTGGTCATTACTGTCAAACATGTATCGGGTCTTAAGGTCGTTGTAAATCGGCCTGGAACCCCAAAACTATGGGCAATAGCTCATGAAAACGGCCATAAAACGCGAAAACTACGAGTTTTTTTGTCATTTATCTCAAACATGTAATGGGTCTTATAGGCCATGCAAATCCAACTGGAACCTAAAAACCATGGGCCATAACTCATAAAAATGGCCATAAACACGAAAACGACCTGTTTTTTGTCACAACTCTCAAACATGTATCTAGTCTTAAGGTCGTTGTAAATCTGCCTGGAACCCCAAAACTATGGACAATAGCTCATGAAAATGACCATAAAACGCGAAATCAACGAGTTTCTGGTCATATCTCCCAAACATGTAAGGGTTCTTACGAGGCATGCAAATCGTCCTAGAACCCAAAAACTGTGGGGAATAGATCATGAAAACAGCCATAAAACACGAAAACTGCGAGTTTTGGGTCATATCTCTCCAACATGTATCAGGTCACAAGGTCGTTGTAAATATCCTAGAACCCCTAAACAGTGGACAATAGCTCATGAAAACGGCCATAAACACGAAAACTACAAGTTTTTAGTCATATATCTGAAACATGTAACGACTCTTACAGGCCTTGCAAATACAACTTGAACCCTAAAACTATTGGAAATAACTCATGAAAATGGCCATAAACACGAAAACGGAGAGTTTTTTTCTTAACTCTGAAACATGCATTGTGTCTTAAGGTCGTTGTAAATCACCATAGAACACTAAATCTGTGCGCAATAGCTCAAGAAAACAGCCATAAAACGCGAAAACATCGAGTTTTGGGTCATATCTCTCGAACATGTAATGGCTCTTATAGGCATGCAAATCCGCTTGGAACCCAAAAACTATGGGCAATAAATCATGAAAATGTACATAAACACGAAAACGAAGAGTTTTTGGTCATAACGCTCAAGCATGTTTCAGGTCGTAAGGTTGTTGTAAATCGCCCTAGAACACCAAAACTATGGGCAATAGCTCATGAAAACGGCCATAAAACGCGAAAGTAACGATTTTCTAGTCTTATCTCTCAAACATGTAAGGGTTCTTACGAGGCATGCAAATCCGCATGGAACCCAAAAATTATGAGCAATAACTCATGAAAATGGCCATAAAACACGAAAACGACGAGTTTTAGGTCATAACTCTAAAGCATGTATCGGGTCGTAAGGTTGTTGTAAATCGCCCTAGAACCATAAAACGGTGGGCAATAGCTCATGAAAACAGTCATAAAACACGAAAACTGCGAGTTTTGGGTCATATCTCTCCAACATATATCAGGTCATAAGGTCGTTGTAAATCGCCCTAGAACCCCTAAACAGTGGACAATAGCTCATGAAAACGGCCATAAAACACGAAAACTACGAGTTTTTAGTCAGATATCTCAAACATGTAATGGCTCTTACAGGCCTTGAAAATACAACTTGAACCCAAAAACTATGGGAAATAACTCATGAAAATGGTCATAAACTCGAAAACGACGAGTTTTTGTTCATAACTCTCAAACATGTATCGTGTCTTAAGGTCGTTGTAAATCGCCCTAGAACACTAAATCTGTGCGCAATAGCTCATGAAAACAGCCATAAAACGCCAAAACTGTGAATTTTTAGTCATATATCTCAAACATGTAACGGGTCTTACAGGCCTTGCAAATCCAACTGGAACCTAAAAACTATGGGCCATAACTCATAAATAAGGCCATAAACACGAAAACTACGAGTTTTTGGTCATTACTGTCAAACATGTATCGGGTCTTAAGGTCGTTGTAAATCGGCCTAGAACCCCAAAACTATGGGCAATAGCTCATGAAAACGGCCATAAAACGCGAAAACTAAGAGTTTTTTTGTCATTTATATCTCAAACATGTAACGGGTCTTATAGGCCATGCAAATCCAACTGGAACCTAAAAACCATGGGCCATAACTCATAAAAATGGCCATAAACACGAAAACGACGTGTTTTTGGTCACAACTCTCAAACATGTATCTGGTCTTAAGGTCGTTGTAAATCTTCCTGGAACCCCAAAACTATGGACAATAGCTCATGAAAATGACCATAAAACGCGAAATCAACGAGTTTCTGGTCATATCTCTCAAACATGTAAGGGTTCTTACGAGGCATGCAAATCGTCCTAGAACCCAAAAACTGTGGGCAGTAACTCATGAAAATGACCAGAAAACACGAAAACGGCGAGTTTTTGGTCATAACTCTCTAACATGTATAGCGTCTTAAGGTTCTTGTAAATCACCCTAGAACCAAAAACTATGGGCAATAGATCATGAAAACAGCCATAAAACACGAAAACTGCGAGTTTTGGGTCATATCTCTCCAACATGTATCCGGTCACAAGGTCGTTGTAAATCTCCCTAGAACCCCTAAACAGTGGACAATAGCTCATGAAGACGGCCATAAACACGAAAACTACAAGTTTTTAGTCATATATCTGAAACATGTAACGGCTCTTACAGGCCTTGCAAATACAACTTGAACCCTAAAACTATTAGAAATAACTCATGAAAATGGCCATAAACACGAAAACGGAGAGTTTTTTCATAACTCTGATACATGCATCGTGTCTTAAGGTCGTTGTAAATCACCATAGAACACCAAATCTGTGCGCAATAGCTCATGAAAACACCATAAAACACGAAAACATCGAGTTTTGGTCATATCTCTCGAACATGTAATGGCTCTTATAAGCATGCAAATCCGCTTGGAACCCAAAAACTGTGGGCAATAAATCATGAAAATGGACATAAACACGAAAACGAAGAGTTTTTGGTCATAACTAGCAAGCATGTTTCGGGTCGTAAGGTCGTTGTAAATCACCATAGAACACTAAATTTGTGCGCAATAGCTCATGAAAACAGCCATAAAACGCGAAAACATCGAGTTTTGGGTCATATCTCTCGAACATGTAATGGCTCTTATAGGCATGCAAATCCGCTTGGAACCCAAAACTGTGGGCAATAAATCATGAAATGTACATAAACACGAAAACGACGAGTTTTTTGGTCATAACGCTCAAGCATGTTTCAGGTCGTAAGGTTGTTGTAAATCGCCCTAGAACACCAAAACTATGGGCAATAGCTCATGAAAACGGCCATAAAACGCGAAAACTACGAGTTTTTGGTCATTACTGTCAAACATGTATCGGGTCTTAAGGTCGTTGTAAATCGGCCTGGAACCCCAAAACTATGGGCAATAGCTCATGAAAACGGCCATAAAACGCGAAAACTACGAGTTTTTTTGTCATTTATCTCAAACATGTAATGGGTCTTATAGGCCATGCAAATCCACTGGAACCTAAAACCATGGGCCATAACTCATAAAAATGGCCATAAACACGAAAACGACCTGTTTTTTGGTCACAACTCTCAAACATGTATCTAGTCTTAAGGTCGTTGTAAATCTGCCTGGAACCCCAAAACTATGGACAATAGCTCATGAAAATGACCATAAAACGCGAAATCAACGAGTTTCTGGTCATATCTCCCAAACATGTAAGGGTTCTTACGAGGCATGCAAATCGTCCTAGAACCCAAAAACTGTGGGGAATAGATCATGAAAACAGCCATAAAACACGAAAACTGCGAGTTTTGGGTCATATCTCTCCAACATGTATCAGGTCACAAGGTCGTTGTAAATATCCTAGAACCCCTAAACAGTGGACAATAGCTCATGAAAACGGCCATAAACACGAAAACTACAAGTTTTTAGTCATATATCTGAAACATGTAACGACTCTTACAGGCCTTGCAAATACAACTTGAACCCTAAAACTATTGGAAATAACTCATGAAAATGGCCATAAACACGAAAACGGAGAGTTTTTTTCTTAACTCTGAAACATGCATTGTGTCTTAAGGTCGTTGTAAATCACCATAGAACACTAAATCTGTGCGCAATAGCTCATGAAAACAGCCATAAAACTCGAAAACATCGAGTTTTGGGTCATATCTCTCGAACATGTAATGGCTCTTATAGGCATGCAAATCCGCTTGGAACCTAAAAACTGTGGGCAATAAATCATGAAAATGGACATAAACACGAAAACGAAGAGTTTTTGGTCATAACTCTCAAGCATGTTTCGGGTCGTAAGGTCGTTGTAAATCGCCCTGGAACACCAAAACTATGGGCAATAGCTCATGAAAACGGCCATAAAACGCAAAAATAACGAGTTTCTAGTCTTATCTCTCAAACATGTAAGGGTTCTAACGAGGCATGCAAATCCGCATGGAACCCAAAAACTATGAGCAATAACTCATGAAAATGGCCATAAAACACGAAAACGACGAGTTTTAGGTCATAACTCTAAAGCATGTATCGGGTCGTAAGGTCGTTGTAAATCGCCCTAGAACCATAAAACGGTGGGCAATAGCTCATGAAAACAGTCATAAAACACGAAAACTGCGAGTTTTGGGTCATATCTCTCCAACATATATCAGGTCATAAGGTCGTTGTAAATCGCCCTAGAACCCCTAAACAGTGGACAATAGCTCATGAAAATGGCCATAAAACACGAAAACTACGAGTTTTTAGTCATATATCTGAAACATGTAATGGCTCTTACAGGCCTTACAAATACAACTTGAACCCAAAAACTATGGGAAATAACTCATGAAAATGGTCATAAACTCGAAAACGACGAGTTTTTGTTCATAACTCTCAAACATGTATCGTGTCTTAAGGTCGTTCTAAATCGCCCTAGAACACTAAATATGTGCGCAATAGCTCATGAAAACAGCCATAAAACGCCAAAACTATGAATTTTTAGTCATATATCTCAAACATGTAACGGGTCTTACAGGCCTTGCAAATCCAACTGGAACCTAAAAACTATGGGCCATAACTCATAAATAAGGCCATAAACACGAAAACTACGAGTTTTTTGGTCATTCCTTCAAACATGTATCGGGTCTTAAGGTCGTTGTAAATCGGCCTGGAACCCCAAAACTATGGGCAATAGCTCATGAAAATGGCCATAAAACGCGAAAACTACGAGTTTTTTTGTCATATATCTCAAACATGTAATGGGTCTTATAGGCCATGCAAATCCAACTGGAACCTAATAACCACGGGCCATAACTCATAAATAAGGCCATAAACACGAAAACGACGTGTTGTTGGTCACAACTCTCAAACATGTATCGGGTCTTAAGGTCGTTGTAAATCGGCCTGGAACCCAAAACCTATGGACAATAGCTCATGAAAATGACCATAAAACGCGAAATCAACGAGTTTCTGGCCATATCTCTCAAACATGTAAGCGTTCTTACGAGGCATGCAAATCCTCCTAGACAAAAACTGTGGGCAGTAACTCATGAAAAACCATAAAACACAAAAACGACAAGTTTTTGGTCATAACTCTAAAACATGTATATCGTCTTAACGTTGTTGTAAATCACCCTAGAACCAAAAAATGTGGGGAATAGATCATGAAAACAGCCATAAAACACGAAAACTGCGAGTTTTGGGTCATATCTCTCCAACATGTATCAGGTCACAAGGTCGTTGTAAATCTCCCTAGAACCCCTAAACAGGACAATAGCTCATGAAAACGGCCATAAACACACGAAAACTACAAGTTTTTAGTCATATATCTGAAACATGTAACGGCTCTTACAGGCCTTGCAAATACAACTTGAACCCTAAAACAATTGGAAATAACTCATGAAAATGGCCATAAACACGAAAACGGAGATTTTTTTTTATAACTCTAAAACATGCATCGTGTCTTAAAGTCGTTGTAAATCACCATAGAACACTAAATCTGTGCGCAATAGCTCATGAAAACAGCCATCAAACGCGAAAACATCGAGTTTTGGGTCATATCTCTCGAACATGTAATGGCTCTTATAGGCATGCAAATCCGCTTG
>CAJUWN010001910.1:0-59623 GCA_910589765.1 Avena atlantica
GGTCGCGTCTTGCGGAAGTTGCTCCGCAGTCCGCTTGAATTGGCGGTCGATAGTCCTCTCCTCGGAGATCTTTGTGCGTGTGGAATTCTTGATATTGGACCAGCGTAGTATGTACGAGCGAATGGACTCGCCCGTTCGTTGGGTGCAGGCCTGCAATTCTTCGATCGAGGCTAGCCTCTTGCTGGTGCCTTTGAAGTTTCGTATGAAACATAAGCTAGATATTCCCAGCTTCGGATGGATCCTGAGGGGAGGCTGCTAAGCCAGATTCGAGCTGCGCCTGTCAGCTGCAGTAGGGCAGTATTCCTGTTACCGCCGTGCAGCTTGACAGATGAAAGGTGGTCACTGAGCCAGGCCTTCGGGTCATGCGTACCATCGAACTTCTGAGTGTTCGAAGGGAGCTTGAACTTCCATCGTCATCCTTGTCGGATTCGGTTAAACACGCGCGCTTGGCACGTGCCTTGTCGACCTTGCGTTGGGCGAGGTTGCTTCGAGCGTCATAGGAGCCTCATCTTGGAGCTCAACTCCTATGAGTCCGAGTCCGGCTAGCGTGGACTTGTGCATGGCGCTCTTCGGGTCACCCATCGGAGATGGATGGGACGCGAGGTATGTGGTGGATGCCATGATCGCAGCCTGCGGCGTCTTCGGTATGATGTTGCCGTTGACGTCCATCGCCATGAAGGAGGTGTTGAGGGTCTTGGTGACCTCGCATCGTGCGGCGGGATCCATGTGCTCTTTGCGACAACGATGCTTGTTGGCATGGTTGCCATGCGAGCTGGAGCCACTAGCGGCGGAGAGCGCAGCTCACCATGCGCTAGACTCCGAAGCTGCCTACTTGCGTTTGTCGAGGTCCTCCTGCAGTTTTACCTGCCCGTTGTGCTCGCCGATGAGGAGGAGGTGGTATGCCATCAGCAGATCCCGTGAAGCATTCACAGGTAGGATCCTGTTGCCCACCATGGCTTCGCGTGCCTGGCGCCATCCGTCGTCATTGAGGTTGATCTTCTGGTAATTATTGGCGTTGCCTTCATTGGGCTGGAGGGATGGGTTTCCTCTGTTTCCTCCATTCCCTTCCCGTAGGTTGGGCAGTGGATGGGTGGTGGTACGTGGGCACCCGAACCTGGTGGCAGTTTTGATTCGCCCTGGATGACCACGACGCATTGGTAAGGCTCGTGGATTGGATCGCTGCTGCCGCAACTTTCGAATCCGGAACCGTAGGTTCCTTCGTTTGATGGAGGGCCGCACAAATCTGAGTTACAGCTGCTGCTGTCGTATGACTCGTCTGTCAGCGTCGGCGTGCGTAACATGCCGGGATGCGGGCCCATGAAGCGGGCCCGATGGATGGTGGTGGCACCCTCTCTGGGAGGCGGAGGGTGCCAGTCTGCCCCACCTGGAAGCAGAAGCTCCCGAACAGAATTTCGAGTTTGTCGCCTACTGGCTCGAAATCCCTCATGGTGACTGGCGAGTGGGGCGGTGAAGTCGAAAGCGCCTAAGAGGAGATGGCTCTCCGTCGCCGAGGAGTTGTAGATTGTTTTGGATGGGACCGTCACGATCACATAATCAGCACCCTAAATTCCCACAGACAACGCCAATTCACGAGGTTCGATCTCGTCAATGCCCATTGTAAGGTTCCCAACCTTTAATAAGGTAGAGATCCCTGTCTTTACAATGCTAGTCCCTAGATCACTAGCTAGCATCCACAGTTAAGATGTAATATCAAGAAACATAGGTCATAATACAACTTTATAACCAGGAATAAAATAATTTATTACATCTTACATAGCTCATTTGGCTATTACATTACATTGCAGCAGAATATCTATAAGCATGGGGTCCTTCATCTTCAAAGTGCCACAGGCAGACATGTTGGTTGTAGACTTGTAATCCTAATCAATAAACTTCACTAACATCAAACAAACCTGCAACATAACAAGTTACAGCCACAAGGGTCAATACATTTGAATTGTATTGGCAAGTGATACTATGGTAGTATAGTGGAGTCTATCATCTATATGCATTTGGCTAAGTGGAGCTTAGGCTTGCTTTTCTCAAAATAGATTTTCCTTATCATTTGAAAATACTAAGTTTTTGCTTTGACAAAATCACCCAAGGAACCACCAATAGAAATTGGTGAACCTTAAACCCTTTTTCAACCACAAGTTTTTAACTTAGAAATTTGGATGATGAGATTCTTGATAGCTTCCATGTCTTGATGCTGAAATTGTCCTTTACCAGGGACATGGCTAAGTACTTAGATTTTTACACTCTGCAGAGGTGGTGCACTTTCCCCACAAGACTTGGTTTCCCAAGACAAGATCTTTCAGAAGCCTTCCCTTAGAACAAAATGGACGCGCTCCAACCTATCAAACCCCTACCACCAACTGTCCATTTGGCTAAGTTATTGCAACCTATATGATCCAGGCAAAGCCCATAATGCCATGTGGCTGCACTTGAAGCTTCTCAACATTTGACATCTCAAATCTCTTTGTTCCTGGGTGGCCATCCACAAGTGAGATACACAAGGTTCACCAGTCCCCTGGCCTTGTGTAACCACTCAACACAAACCATTCCTTCCATTGCACCCAGGTGATTCATTCACTTAGTTGTTTTATTAATAAAAACACAAGTCCTTAGACTTAGAAATTTTCCATAGCATGAATATATATTCCACCCTTGTTTTCTATTAGCTAAGCTAAGCATGATAGTAGTAGGAATCTTAACTTAGGAAAATTCTACTATGGTTTCATCTACTAGGATTTCCCATAGCATGGTTTATACTTAGCAAAATTCCATGCAAGTCCTACTTATAAACATCACTAATGCATAGTGAAAATAATGGGACAAATATATGAAGCATCACTTGCCTTTTTGGTAGAGAGTATAGGTTCACTCCTTGATTTTTCAATGTTCACTCACTTCAAGTCACTACAATTCAATCAAGCAAACAATATTTCAATCTACCATTCAAGCAATTCATCACATAAAATGATAAAAACAAAGCAATGCATGCAAGCATGCAAAAGGTTGTTTTATTTGTAAGAGTGGTTTCTAATAGGTTATAAACATTTGGTAACACCTATTGGTCGTTTTATAAAGTGGCAAAACCATTTGTATGAGATTTTACTTCATAAACCATTTTTAAATCAAGTCATTATTTTATGTGGTGAAGAAATGCTTTTAATAAGGCAAAATTCTATAGGTTTCACAAAATATGTTTTCAAACCATATAACCTTGTGTTTAGGGTCAGAGAGTTTATTTCCAAAACATTTCTCACAGGTTTTCTTCCAAAACCATTTTTAATAATTAAACCATATTTTTATTTGATTAGAAATGTTTTAAATCAAAGATTCATTATTTTATTTCACCAAATACATTTTTGAAACCACCAATTTATTTATAGGGTCAGTAGGTTCAAAAGAAACCATTTTACAAAGGTTTTATCCTCAAAATCATTTTAGAACAAATTTTATTTCCTAAACATGCATACACAAGTTTCTGCAAAAACAATCAATTTAACAGAAGCTTTTTACTAAAAAAAAGTGTATGGTTGGCTAGGGCTTGACTTGCTGAATCCATTGATATAAAGTTTGCAAAATTTGTACGTGTGGTTTGAAAGTTATGTATTTTTCAAAATTGATCATCTAATAGACATGTTTCTGTTTTTAAAACAGATGTGAAGCCACGTGTCTTATTCCTATTCGCCCATACCGTATTGTCTGGATCGGCTAATACAGACCGTAGGATTTCACTTGATCGCACGACACTGGTTGTTACTTACCCCTTCGCTCTCGTTCTATCGCATCCGTTCGATCAAGATCTAGTGGTTCTGAGCATGCGACCAAAAGCTAGCGGTGCTGGCGGCGGCGACTGGCGGCGGAGCGGCCTGGCGGTGGCGTTGCCGGCGATGCAGGAAGCGGGAGAGGGAAAGGAGATGCTCACCGAGTTCGTGGAGTGATGCTGAAGCTCAACTTGCTTGCAGTTTGTCAAGGGGCGCACGGGATCAGTCGGGATTCCTCGCCGGAGTCAGTGACGACGTCGGTCTCGCTCAGACGTCGTTGGTGGCAAAGCTACAGAGCGTGCTAAGACGAGTGGGGGACACGGTCAGATGCGCAAGGTCGTGGAGCTCACAGGAGTATCAAAAAGAGGGGAGAGGGAGGTCAGAGCTCACCTTGTGGAGTCGCCGGAGTCGAGGCAGAGGGTGGCAGAGTTTAGTTGAGGTTGTTGCCGAGCGTCTGAGGCGCGCGCGAGTGAGGGAAAGGCACTGATAGGTGCAGGAGATGATGGCAAGCAAGCTCATGTGCTCTGGAGGCAGTGGGGCTAGCGGGGGTGGCCGGAATCGATGGAGAATCTCGCCGGAGACAGTGGAGGTGAAGGGCGAAATTCAGCAGCCTGGGGGCGCGCTAGGGTGAGGCGTCGGAGGGGAAAGGGAGAGGGGGCGTAGGCGAATAAGTATGCGTGATCGCAGGGTCATTTAACGGCGTGGTTAACGCGAATTAAACCTGGCTTTAATCGCCTGCAACGGCGAGGAGGAAAGAGGGGCGTGGTCTCCGCGAGGAGGAAGAAGGTGACGTGGGCGTGGGGTCGTCTGGCAGCAAGAGAGAGAAGAGTGCGGTGGGGTCCTTCTGTCAGCGACGCTGCGGGTTCGTTTGCGAGTGAATAACGGTTCGCTCGGGTGGGGTGGGGAGTGGGCTTGCTGGGCCTTGACTGGGCTGCCGAGCTGGGCTGCTTCCTTTTCACATTTTTTTGTTCAGTTTGTTTTTCTTTTTCTCTTTTGATTTTTTTCTGTTTTGATTTTGAATAAGCAATTCAAACATTCATTTGAATTCAAACCTTTGCCAAAATTTGTGTAGGTTCAAATACTGATTAACAAGACATTCTGATATCATTTTTAGAATAATTTATTTATTCTTTTTAAGGCCTTTTAATTAATCAAAATAGGTTCTAGTTTTTAAATCAAATGAGATTTAATATTTCTAAACACCATTTGATTTTCCAAAACGTTCCATTTCTTTTCAGTAGGTTTTTATTTGGTCATTTGGGTGTCAAATAATTCATCTTGAATTATTTGGAATGATTTAATATGATTTATTAATCATTTAGGATTGGGTATTTGTTTTAATTCCAATGGAATTTGATATAGTTTTAATTCCCTAAATTTTTATTTGGAAGATTTATTTTATTTAAGTTTATTTAACAACTTTTATTCCACTTGGGTAAATTCCAATATCATTTTTTTATGAATTATATTATTATTCTTATTAAAGATTTGTCTTTATTAAGATAGGGATAGAATGGTTATTGCCATTTTATTTTATTTGGAAATTCTTTATCCTTTTATTTTATTTGGATTGGGATTATAATTCATTCCATTTGCTTATGGATTAGGCCAAGGTTTGATTTTGGTCTTTAAATATTCTTTATTTAATATTTCTTTCTTCATCTTATAAAATCCATATCTTTTTATTTAGAGATCCAAACTTGGTGATTCCAATTTGTAAAATCTTATTTGAGATTTATTTATCTTTTTAAATATCTTTAGGATTAATTTCTCACCATTTGGTATGGTTTTTAGATAAGGGTTTTATTGGCTTTGGAAATAACTTTTCCTTATCTTATTTAAATTCCTAAGATTTTATTTATGGTTCCAATTTAAGTGAAACCCATTTATATGGTTTTATAATATTTATTTTTGTCATCCTTTATCCTTTGTAATTGTTTGTTGACATGATTTTATATGGATCAAATCCATAGGCTTGGAGATAACTTGGAAATGATTTTTATTCCATTAGAGTTTAGGGTTTGGATTTATTTTCCAAGTGTTAAATTTCCAGATGCATTTTATGAGGAATGCATTTCTCTTGATTTGGATTTTGTTGAATTCAAACTTTAATTAAAGTTTGTTCAAGATGGGATTTTAAGTTTCCATTTAGAAACAAAAGTTTCTTTTCACCCTAAACTTCAACAATAATTTATTTTGTTTATTTATTTTTCACATTACAAGATTTGGAAAATCTTGCGATGTGACACCCATTGTATCTGACTTGGGTTTTGGAGAAGATGGGGATGCTGGAGATTGCGGAACGGTTAGCAAATAAGCAACACGGGGACAAGAGGTTTACCTAGGTTCAGGCCCCCGGAGGGGAAACCCTACTCCTGCTTGTCTGCTCTTGATTACGGCAGAACCGAAGGTTACAGGGGTGCGCAGATGCAATCTGGTGTGAGGTGCATATGAGGTGAGTTGAGTCGTCCTCCTCGCCATGCCCTCCCAGACTTTATATAGATAGGCAGGTCCCGGGCATAGATCGACTTTGTACCCTTTGAAATTCTATCTATTCTAGTCTTGTTCTCCAAGGATCCGAAGTTGTCATGGGCCTGGGCCACCCGAAATCTCCATGGGCCGTGTATCTTTGTCATGGGCCTTCCTTGGGCTTGACCGTATATGCCAATGTTGCGCACCCATGGGGTATAACCATGTCACCGTGTTTTAGCAGAGACTGTTAAGTTAAACTTCCGCCTAGAATCTTGAACTACGTCTATCAACAACTTGAACAATGGACGAACCTTGAATTGCAAGTTTGGTGCCAATAGATTTCACTCAAAATCATAACTAGTACGTGGCTGCCAGTAGCCTACCCCATGGGTTGGAGCATATGCGTCATACTCCCTGGTCTCTTCATGAGTTTACTAGAGATCACCCAATTCTCATAGACCGCAACATTTACAGTCGAGCTCATATAGGTGTGTTCTTTCAAGAATGCCCTGTAGGACGGCATCTTTGCTAGTTAAAGCCAACAGAAACACATTAAGGCATGTTGCCAACCTGCCTTACAGATTATAAGAGTTATGCATATTCACATAGAGAGGGTTACCATCTACTCTCCTCAGTCAAACCACTAGCTTGTTCTTCCTAGATCCTACTTCACGGGATGTCCGTTCACATAGGTTGGGTTACCACTAGGTGTGACATCCATGGGTATCATCCCCATCTCCCTCGATGCAATTTCTATCACATTTCGTGATAGTCCCTTTGTAAAGGGATCTGCCAGGTTTTTGTCTGTTTGAATATACGTAACAGTTATTACTCCGAAGTTTCTCAACTTCCTGACAGATTTCAAATGTCTCTTGACGTGTCTTGATGACTTCGTGTTATCCTTAGAATTATTCACTTTGACAATAACAGTTTGGTTGTCACAATTCAAAAGGATTGTCGACACAGGTTTCTCAACCACATGCAAGTCCATCAAGAGCTCACGTAGCCATTCTGACTCAACAGTGGTCGTGTCTAAAGCTGTAAGCTCTACTTCCATAGTTGACCTCGTCAATATGGTCTGTCTACGGGATCTCCATGACACCGCACCACCTCCAAGGGTAAACACATACCCGCTCGTGGCGTAGAGTTCATCAACGTTAGAGATCCAGTTCGAATCACTATATCCTTCAAGCACAACAGGGTGCCCTGAATAGTGAATCCCATAGCTCATTGTACTACATAGATAGTGCATGACCCTTTCAAGTGCATGCCAATGATCAATACCCGGGTTAGACATGAACCTACTCAACTTGCTCATAGGAAAAGAGATATCGGGTGTTGTAGCGCTTGCTAAGTACATGAGAGAACCAATAACTTGTGAATATTTTAGCAGATCTTTTGGTTCCTTCTTATTCTTCCGTAATGTCATGATGGGATCATAAGGTGTTGGAGAAGTCTTGCCATAAATAAAGCCAAGTTGGCTCAAGACCTTCTCAACATAATGAGATTGCTTTAAAGTAATCCCATTCTTGTTCTTAATAAGGTTGATGTTCAGAATCACATCAGCCTCTCCCAGATCTTTCATATCAAAGCTCTTTGACATGAAAGACTTGACTTCATTTATCACTTTCATGTTTGTACCAAAGATCAGAATGTCATCCACGTACAAACATAATATAACACTATCGCCCCCACCATGGCGATAGTAAACACACCTATCAACCTCATTAATGACAAATCCAGTAGAAAGTAGAGTTCTGTCAAACTTCTCATGCCATTGTTTAGGTGCTTGTTTCACGCCATATAAAGATTTTAATAACTTGCACACCTTTGTCTCTTCACATTTTAACACAAAACAATCCGGCTGATCCATATAGATCTCCTCTTCCAACTCTCCATTAAGGAAAGCTGTCTTCATGTCCATTTGATGAACGAGAAGACCATAAGAGGCAGCCAGGGACAGTAGTACTCGAATGGTGGTCAGTCTAGCGACAGGTGAATATATGTCAAAGTAATCTTTGCCTTCTTTCTGTGTGTAGCCCTTAGCTACAAGCCGCGCCTTGTACTTCTCAATAGTACCATCAGGCCTTAGCTTCTTCTTGAACACCCACTTACAGCCCACTAGTTTGCAACCATAGGGTCGTTCTTATGATTCCCAGGTTCCATTAGAAAGAATCGAGTCCATCTCATTTTGGACAGCTTCTTTCCAATCATCTACATCAGGAGATGCATATGCATCAGCAATGGATCTGGGAGTATCGTCCACAAGTTACACGATGAAATTATTACCAAAGGATTTTGCAATCCTCTATCTCTTACTCCTCGTGAGAGGTTCATCGTCATCCTTCTCAAGGACTTCCTCATGTGGTTGTTCAATATTCTCAATAGATGCACTAGATTCAGGAAGTATTTCAAAAGAAATTCTACCAATGCTATGCCTATCTTTCATAGGAAAAATATTCCCAAAGAATGTTGCATCACGAGATTCCATTATAGTATCAACATGCATATCAGGTACCTCAGATTTAACCACTAAAAAATTATAGCCTACACTCTGTGGAGCATATCCTAGAAAGATTCAATCCACTGTCTTAGATCCGAGCTTGCGTTTCTTGGGAATCGGTATGTTGACCTTCGCCAAACACCCCCAAGTGTGCAAATACGAAAGTGATGGTTTTCTCCCAGCCCACTCCTCATAAGGGGTCTTTTATTTATTCTTGTTAGGAAATCTATTCAGGACACATTTCTTTTTTCCCAAAAGGCACCTAAAAAAACGACGACCCTGATGACTCTCTCCACCTCTCCTCTCTGCCACCACCTCTCCACCTCTCTTCTCATTGGCGGCCATGGATCTCTATCTGATGATCTCTTCTAGACTCTTCTGCCTGGGTGTTTGTTTTAGTCATCATGGATTCTCTATTCCTTTGGGATTTTTCAAATGGATCCAGGGTGGCTCATCAGGTACATCATCATTTTAGATCCTCTATTCACTTTGATGGAGGTCCTTCGGCAAAATTCTTTTTGGTGGTCAGATTCTGGATTTCAATTTCTCTCTGTCCACTGGCAATGTGGCTTTGGCCTTGGAATCATGTTTGGGTGGATCTGCTCAGAAATTCAAAGTTTGTTGGCTAGATGAAAGAAACTTTCATTTCTCTGTGGCTTCAAATCATGTGGGTCATTTTATTCATGCGTAAGAGTTCTTCAAATGTGAGGATTTTCACTGCTTGTTTCTGCTATATCATGGAAAATCCCCAATAAAATCAACTGTTTTTATCGGATTGAGGACTGCTCGTATGATAATGATGATCATTGGAAGGGTGGTGTTAATGCCAGAGCTCGATCGGTTCCATTTTATCTTAGGAATATTCCTAGTAATCTCAGGGGGAGTTCTTCTCTTGATTCATCAAAGAAAATGGCGATCAAAACGGATTTGAATTTCTTGCGAAGCTCTTCCAATCATTCTAATAAGGATTTCAATTCTTTTCTAAAATTGGGATGTCTGGAATTTTCCATTGATCCTACTTCCAATCTAATCTGGAATTCAAATTCAAAGTTTTTGCCATTGAAGTTTGGTCATGGTCTCTCTAATACTCGTTTATCTCGTGAGATTTTCACGCTCAGTCATATGGAAGATCTTATCCAAGCGAAACTCACACCTTCAGAAATTATCGGGTATGTTCAATCTTTCAAACATGCATGCACACGTTGTCTTTCCTTATATCACGTGGTGTCGTTATGTCAGAGTCAACCGAGATGCTTGGGTTGTTTAAAACTGGGTCAAGTTAAATCTGATTGTTCTTTTGTCCCTAAGAATCTGGAGTCCAATTCGGTTAAGAAAGATATCTTGGTTATTAAGGCTGATCAAACTAGCTCTGAGGTGTCTCTATCCTCTTCGGTTTTCAAGCGTCCTGTTACACAAATCTGGGTTCGAAATCTGCTAGCAAGTTTTGCATTAGGTGTCTGATAGAGGGCCATGTTTCAAACTCTTGTTTCAATGTCCCACGTTGTCAGTTTTGTTGGAGATATGGGCATTCAGTAACTGGATGCAAACAAGATAAACAGCGTTTGCTAAAAATCTGGGTGCCAAAGATAAAAACTGTGCAATCTGACGAAGTCTGTTTGCTTTCCACCTTCAACTCACAACTCTCGTTACCACTCCATTATCTCAAATTGGTTCCCGGGATGAACCTTGATCGCATCATGGCCAACTATCACTGCAATCCGCTGGCCTTTGTGCCAACTGGGTTGGCGATTGATAATGGCCCTCAGGGACGCAGAGTTCATGCTGATCTCGCTGTCAGCGCTGAGGCCCCTTTGAACCACGACAACTATGCAATCGCCGAGACAGATGTGCAAGTGCCAATTCAGCAAAGGTATCATGCTCGCATAGAATTACGTCGTCGCTTAAATCGTCAAGGTTTTCAGGTCAGTAGTATGGAAGATTACCCAATTGGGTAAGGGCTGTTTAGCTTTGCAAATTCTTTTGTCGGAGATAGAGTAGTTGGCAGAGCTTATACTATTGATGATTGGATAGGGATCACCTTTGTTAAGCATGATGAAGGTTTGAATATGAGGATTGCCTCTTTAGGTAGAGAGAAGTGGGTAATGTTTCTAAATTTCCCTCTGGACTACCAAACTGAATATTGGATAGAAAAGGTAGTTTCTTTATTTGGAAAACTTCAGATTTGGTACAATATTAGTGAGAGGACCATGCTTGCATACTGGTGAAAGTGTGGATAATGAATGATGCTTTAGTTCCAAAAAGTTTGGTTTTGAGGCAAATGGGTGGTCATAGAAGGGCTTGGGCTGTTCCTGTATATTTACTTCGCAGTGACCAATGGAATGCACACATGCATATTATTCCTGAGGATACTGAAGATGAGCCACTTGCTGATGGCGAGCCTCACCCTTTTTATGGTGCACACACATCTGCTGAGCAACGCTTTCAACAGCGGTTTCAGGGTTGGTTACAGAGGAATGGAATTTTTGCGCAGGGTAATGGAAACAATGCAGCTAGTACTGGTAGAAATATCCACAGAGAAGCCAGAGATTCAGTAAGGAGAAACCTGGGTTTTGGCAGTACCAACTCAGCTCCATTGATGATTTTGCCAAGTAGGGGACAAGTTAATTTTCAAGCCTTTTTAAGGGAAGAGGGAGTTCATTTTCTGCTGGAGTTCATCCATCTCCCAATAGTTTGACTAACAGTCCATTATCTGCATGGAATGATATGATTTCTGATTACAATAGTACCTCAACTGAATCAATGCAAGTTATAGTGAATGATTATGATATGGCTGAATCTTCAGCTCAAGGAGCAGCAAGAGGGTCAATTCAGCAGGAGATACATCCTTATTTTATGATTGCAAGGACAGTCTTAATCAATTGGCAACAACCATACATTTTCTGGGGAGCTAAGTCACTATTTGGATCAATGTTTCCATCGCCAAGTTTGATTAAAACAGACTTTTCTTCTGAAAAGATCTTCTGTCTTAGTGATGTTGATGACAGCTTTAGGACCAGAAGGGTGGCTAGGAAGCTGTTTTTTGATGATTCTCCTAATCTTGGGGATGAGTGTTTTGTTTCTGAGGGGCATAATAGTACTGGGAGGCATTCAGATTCAGAGGATTCTAGTGTGGTAGTGCAGAAATCTTTGGGAAAGACAAAAGGAAAAGGGAAAAAACTATCTCTTTAGTGGCTGTGCGTAGGAGCCCAAGAAATAACATTTATAATGGATTCAAGGTTGATATGCCTACTGACTCAAGGAAAAGGAAATGCAAGGTCAAGGATAGAGTTATTCCTGGATTCAGGAATAATAGTGGATTGGATCGAGGTTCTGATGACAACAGTTCTGCTGATTCTGAACTTTCTGCAATCAATAACCCAGCCTCTCCCATTCCTCCTGCCACTCCCATTTCAGTCCTTCAGAAGATTGGAGTTAATATTTGTGGCATTCCTCCAGAGGAACTCCAGGAGGACAAGCTTGAGAAGGACCATGATGAAGATAAATAAGCTTAACTGCTTTCATGCTCTTTCAAATAAATTTACATTATCTTTTATTCAGAACCTATTTGTTATTGCAATAAGGATTTCCTTTAGGAATTATTCATAGGTGTGCCTACCTGTTCTATCATTTGTTATTTGTTATGAATTACTATCTAAGACAGTGGAACATTCTCTGTTGGAATGTTAGAGGTTTAAATTCAGAGGGTAAACATAATGCTCTTAGAAATCATATTGATTCCTCAAGTTGTGCAATCATTTGTCTGCAAGAGACAAAAAGAGAACATTTTGATCATTCTTATATCAGAAAATTTTGTCCTAGAAGATTTGATAAATTTGTCTGCTATCCTTCAGTTGGAAATTCAGGGGGCCTGCTGGTAATCTGGAATAGTAAAATATTCAGTGGGAAGTTAGTGAAAATTTGACTTGGGCAATAACTGTTAAATTTACTTCTTTGCAATCAAACTGTAGTTGGTTTCTCTCAAATATTTATGGGCCATGTGATGGAGTGGAGAGACATGAATTTGTGAATTGGTTATATAATTTGCAAATTGATAGTCTGACCAATTGGCTACTTATTGGTGACTATAATTTTTATAGATCACAAAATGATAGAAATAGAATGGGAGGAAAAATTGATGACATGATACTCTTTAATGATATTATTAGAGCTCAAAATCTGGTTAATCTACCTTTACAAGGTTCTTCTTATACCTGGAGTAACATGCAATATGAACCTTTATGGGAGAGACTTGATTGGTTTTTCACCTCCAATAACTGGACTACTACATTTCCAAATACCACAGTTAGAGTTCTGTCAAGACCAGTGTCTGATCATGTGCCCTGTCTTATTTCTATTCAGTCTTCAATCCCATGATGTAGGTTATTCAGGTTTGAAATTTTTTGGATTCACCATCCTGGATTCAGAGAAACTGTTATTGCTGCCTGGCAAATTCCAGTTATAGTAATAATCCTGCAGTGGTTCTAATTGGTAAATTAAAAAATACCAGAAGGGCCTTAATATTGTGGAGTAAGAATATTTCCAAATTATCACTTCTCATTAAAAACTGTCAGAAAGTTTTAAAGAAAGTGGATGATTTGGAACAGATAAGAATATTGACAAGGGCATAGTGGAATTTCAGGATGATTCTTAAAAATAATATTGTAAGATTACTGTCTTATCAACATCAGTATTGGAAAAAGAGATGCACTGAAAGATGGATTAAGTATGGTGATGAAAATTCAAAGTTTTTCCATAGAGTGTCTACTGAAAGGCATAGAAATAATTCCATTGCAGTGCTTCATTCAGAGAATGATTCAATCATTATTGACCATGATGGGAAAGCACAACTGCTCTTCCAAGCTTATAAATTGAGTTTGGGAATTTCTGAACCCCATGATATGAAATTCAATCTGCAAAGTTTGTTCTCACCTTTAACTGGTCTTCATGAGATTTGTTCACCTTTTTCAAAGAATGAGATTGATAAGGTGGTTAATAAAATACCTTTGGATAAAAGTCCTGGACCTGATGGCTTTAATGGATGCTTTCTTAGAACATGTTGGGATATTATGGCTACTGATTTTTACAAACTTTGTGACCGGTTTTTATCAAGGAAAGGCCAATCTGGACAGTATTAATAGTTCATTTATAACTCTAATCCCAAAAAAGAGTTCTCCAACTGGTGTGCATGATTTTAGGCCAATCTCTTTGCTAAATAATTCATTGAAATTGTTGACAAAATTTTTAGCAGACAGACTGCATAATTGGATTCCAAGACTGGTCAGTGAAAATCAGTATGGTTTTATAAGAGGAAGAACTATCCAAGATTGTTTAGCTTGGACTTTTGAGTATATCTATCAATGTCAAGCTTCCAAAAATGTCAAGCTTATTTTGAAAAAGCTTTTGATATGGTGGAACATGATGCCATAATTGACATCCTTAAAGGCATGGGTTTTGATGATCTCTGGCTAAAGTGGATAAGATGTTTACTTTCATCTGGGCACTCTTCAATTTTACTAAATGGAGTTCCAGGGAAAAGTTTCAAATGTAAGAGGGGAGTCAGGCAGGGGGATCCTCTATCACCTTTATTATTTGTGGTTGCTTCTGAACTACTTCAAAAGGTGATTAATAAGGAAATGCTGAATGGAAATTTTAATCTTCCAATTCCTTGCGGGGGTAAATTTCCTATCATTCAATATGTAGATGATACTATTTTGGTTGTCAAAGCCTCAAATGAGGAAGTCATCCATCTAAGAAATATATTATTGGATTATGCTACATCAACTAGGCTGAAAATCAATTTCCATAAATCCAGTCTAATTCCAATCAATATTACTGAGGCTAGGGCTCAAGAATTAGCTACTATCTTTGGATGTGCTATTGCAAAAATGCCTTTCACATATTTAGGACTGCCTATAGGGACTACAAAGCCTGTAATTACAGATTTATTACCTTTAGTTGACATAATTGAGAGGAAAATGACAAGTGCTACTCTTTTAATGTCTCATGCTGGGAAACTAGCTTATGTCAATGCAATTCTATCTTCAATAGCTACATATTCAATGTGTACTATTGAAATCCATCCTAAGATTCTAGAATATGTGGAGAAGAATAGAAGATGTTTATGGACAAAAAACACTGATAATGGTGAAAAGTGTGTTTCTTTGGCTGCTTGGGAGATGGTTAGTAAGCCTAAAAACAAAGGAGGTTTAGGAGTCTTAAATATGAAGCTATAGAATCAAGCTTTACTGCTTAAATTTTTAAATAAGTTCTATAATCATCAGGACATAGCCTGGGTGAATCTTATCTGGTCAACTTATTATCAACATTCAGTTCCTCATGCTACTAATCCAGTGGGATCTTTTTGGTGGAAATCAACTATGAAATTATCCCCTATTTTCAGAGGAATAACATCATGCATAGTTAAACAAGGAAATATTGTGCTTTTTTGGAAGGACAAATGGAATGATGAGATTAAACAGCAGTCTTATGCAAGATTATTTTCTTATGCACCGAATGAGGATATTACTATCAGAGATTTTTGTTCTGCAGAGGATTATCAAAATATGTTTCACAACCCACTTTCCTTACAAGCCTTACAGGAGCTACATCAAGTTGAAATGGAAATTTCTAATCTGAGCTTGACTGAACAGTGTCAAGATGAATGGAAATTTATTTGGGGAGACAATTATACTTCAGAGAAATATTATAAATTTTGCTTTCGATTGCTTCAACCACCTGTGAAATTTTCATGGATATGGAAATCTAAACTATGGCCAAAGCTGAAGGTCTTCTCCTGGTTATTGCTCTCATACAGATTAAATACCAAGAATATGCTTCGTAGAAGGAATTTCAATGTGGGTCAAGGCCAAAATCACAATTACCCTCTATGCAACCTTAATACTGTAGAAACCCTGGAGCATTTATTCTTTTTCTGTCCATTCAGTATAGCTTGCTGGCTCAGATGTAATATACTTCGATGGGTATAGGGTGCAGATTCCAATTACTGAATCAAGCTAAACAAAATTTTCAGGAACATCTCTTCTTTGAACTGTTTGTTATTTCAGCCTGGGGAATTTGGAAAGAAAGGAACAATCTTATATTTCAAGGAATTGCACCATCAATTCAAGCTTGGAGAGATAGGGTGAAATCAGAGTTACAATTGCTTAGGTTCAGGGTTAACCAAAACCAAAACCTGGAACAAACCATAGATTTTTTATTGATACAATTTAGTTATTCTTGATTTTATATTTCTTTTGCTGTCATGGCAGCTCTTTGTATATATGTAACTTTTATCTGATCAATATAGTACCATAGTAGCAACCTCTCCTACTTTTTATGGTAAAAAAAACTCTATTCAGGACATGACATGAAGTCAACAAAAGCCCCCCCCCCACCATGCCTTTGATAATCCAGAAGTGGCTAACATGGAATTCACCAAGTCAGTCAGTATGCGGTTTTTCTTCTCGGCAGCCCCGTTTGATTGGGGCGAATAGGGAGGCGTCCTCTCATGAATAATTCTGTTTTCCACACAGAATTCATCAAATATTTTGGGAAAATACTCACCACCACGATCCTACCTAAGACGCTTGATCTTTCTCTCTAGTTCATTGTCAACTTCGGCCTTATAAATTTTAAAGTAGTCTAAAGCCTCATCTTTAGTGTGCAACAAGTAAACATAGAAGAATTTAGTAGCATCATCTATCAATTTCATGAAATATCTCTTTCCACCTTTTTTCAACACAATTCATCTCGCATAGATTAGAATGTATGAGTTCTAGAGGTGCCAAGTTTCTCTCCTCGCCAGCATTATGCGGCTTTCGAGGTTGCTTTGATTGCACACACCAATGGGACATGGAACCTTTGGCTATAGTAAAATTTGGAATTAAACTCATACTGGCTTGACGACCGGGAAGACGCACCGTGATGATGAACTTGAGCAGTCGCGCGGAGCGCTTCCCAAAAACCTTATTCTCCCTCTCCCGTACAGGATCACAAGGATGAGTGGTTCCAGGGACCTGCTCTCCTGACCACCAATGCATGCCTGCAAGCGGGATGGAGTAGACTATGGTGGCGGCACAAGCAGAGAGGATGGAAAAACCCTAGATTGTTTTGGTGTCGTGCGTTGTGGAAGCCACACAGGCGTTTATATAGAGCAGGTCGGAAATCCGAAGTGGACCAAGCCCATGTCGCGCATGTTTGGGTCAGTTATAGATAAACCACGATCTGGGAGCGACCCGAATCCACTAACTATTGACACGTCTATCTAACAGCACACATTTTCCTGAGCATAAAAATTATCGGCTCGGCGAGATTCCGGCAACCCGCGACACGCGCGCGTCATGACGAGATGAGGCGAGCGTGCATGCGAGTGGCTGCATCGTCGGAGGAGGAGTGCGCGTGTAGCTCTCTTATTGTCACTCACTTACAAAGTGGTGCAACACTCCACCATATAAGGTGGTGCAACTCTCCTTCAACTTCCCATGTGGGATTAAACTTTAGCTCCCACTGCTCTTGCCACACACATGTGAGCTGCCACCAACTTAGGACAAATCACATATGGGCTTCCACATACATGGTCTTTGAGATTTAGGGAAAATCTGAAATCACACATGGATCTAATGATTTAGCCCATTATTTCTAACAAAACTAGCACCATGTCTGACCGGCGGGACGGAGGGAGGTAAGAAGAAGCAGCGGCGGCAGTTCGCCCGATCTTTGATGTACCACCACCACCAGGGCACCGACTGTGCCCAAGAGGCGTCGGCCACAGATCGCCGCTTTTAGGCGGATCTAGTTTATGGAGGTGAGACCCGATCGTACTACCTCGAGGGAGAAGGGGATTGAAGAGAGTCGCGAGAGGCGGAGGTGTGCATGTGGAAGGTCCAGGCCACAAACGTTTTCTAGGGGAAGGGATGGGGATTTGGTGCCGGTGGGAGGGGAATAGGGAGGCCATTGGAGGAGATGTGATGGGTGCTCCATGGGAGGAGACGCGAGGGCTATTATGCAAAGTGCTGGCGTGGTTGAGGCATACTTTAGACGACTAGAAATTTTGGACTACAAATTTATCTCCGGAACAGAGATGGGTGAATATGCCAAACTTCCACGATGGACGAAAAAACTGCAGATAAAAACTACCTCAACAAAAATTATATAGACTAGAAACAAGCTTCCCTCCAGTTAGGGTTTTCCTTCTCTCACGGCTCCGCCAGGGTAGAGACTTGATCTTCCCTCCACTGATCCCGTGTATGCCTGGGCGCTCTACGTGTCGTCCTCCAGGCCGGGCCTGCGTTCTCGGGTGGCTTTGCATCGGCATGGGTTTTCGTGAGTGGAATTGGGACATGGAGAGTGCTCCATCAGGGGCTCCTTGATGCGTGCATATTTGCATCATGTTTTATATTATTATTTTGCATTGTAGTGGTGGGATATTGGTATTTTATGGTGTTTGCACGCACCTTTTATGCTTATTTTCACTAGGATGATGACAAATGATGAATACGATAGACACAATTCTTGGACCAGTTGCATTGGAGTGAAAAGGAGTAAAAACTACGTAAATCGCTAATTTCGGAAATATCAATAACACCAGAAGAAAACCCGAAGCAATTGGAGGACATAGATGGTTTAACGACCAACTATACGGTGGGAGAAACTTTTCCGGCCATATAGTTCCCGCTGTATAGTTGGCGCCGCCACCGCCTCCTCAAATAGTTTCACCCTGTGCAACTGGATCGGAGAAACAACAAACAGAACAACCAGAAATCACCGAAACCTCACCTCTAGAAGGTATATGGAGGGGGAACTCATCCACTGGGGATCCATATTCGCCCTAGCTACGCAGATCCAGGAGGCTAAGGCATCGATCTTCATCATCAACCGCTGCATCACCACTATCTCCATCCATCCCATCTACATCTTGTCTAGATCTTGTTGTAATTTCCATACTCATTGTGGATTTATACAAGTACTATTCATCTATGATAGATTCCGCTGTTTTTGCCATGATGTTGATTGCCTCCATGTCTGAGTAGATCATTAGTTCATGGGGAGATGGAAAAACCCTAGCATGAGATTAAAATAAGATAAAGTTTATTATGATATTCATAGTTGTGACCATGTGTTAGATTGTCTTCATCTTGATATTGGGAGAAGTCGACCAATCAATATTTGCCTCTTGTGGGGACTTGATGGAGGGAACTACTTTTTGATATACGGAGGTGCGCTAGCACTTACAGTGACTATAAAGCTGTTGGCACTCCTTACAAATCAACTTGGGAACCGAGGAAACTCAAGGAACACTATACATGCCATGGTATACATCCTACGGCATCAAGTCCCTTAATAGCGCAGTAATTCGACCGATGTCGATTGCTATCTGCTGTGGTTATGAGGATGATGTGAGCAGTGGTTGTTGCCTATTCGTCCAAATATGGAGTTCCTCCCACACATACATAGTTGAGAATGTTCATGATAATAATCTTTACCTTAGCCCCTTTATAAATGCTAGAGGTGTATGATGGTGGCTCAGTCGACGTAGAGCCTGTTGGGAGACCCCAAGAACAAGGTGTGATGAGCACCGCAGCAAGATTTCCCTCAGTTATGAAACCAAGGTTATCGAACTGGTAGGAGTAAGGAAACAACTCCAAGGTGTTGCTAGCAACTTGGAATCTGCACAACACAATCACAGAACTTTTCACCTACTTGCTATGAGGTTGTCAAGCTCACTGGTTTGTTGAAAACAAAGGATTAAACGTATAGTGTGGAAGAAAGTAATTGCATAAAGTAAACAGTAGATGGAATATCAATGGTAAAGAATGGACCGGGGTCCACAGTCCACTAGAGGTGTTTCTCCTTAAGATAAATAGCATGTTGGGTGAACAAATTACAGTTGGACAATTGACATATTGAAAAATTTATAAATATGCATGTACAAGTCATGATAATTCCTATGAGATTTGTTTGGGAATTACAACATAATACATATACCATAATCCAACTACATCTATGACTAATAATCTACCTTCAGGTTATCATCCGAACCCCTTCCAGTATTAAGTTGCAAGCGACGGATAATTGCATTAAGCAAAGTGTGTAAAGTAAACAATACAATTGCCCTTGGACAAAGGATTGTTGTTTCCTCCCTAGTAGAAACAACACATATACAACCTTAGAAGTTTTTGTCACTCTCCCAGATTACTAGAGGCATGAACCTACTATCTAGCATAAATACTCCCTCTGGAGTTGCAAGCATCTACTTGGCCAAAGCATCTACGAACAAAGGAGAGCATGCAAGACAAAAATAACACATACATGATAGAATAATAATCTTGAACATAGTACTCAATATTCCATCGGATCCCAACAAACACAACATGTAGGATTACATAAATAGATGATCTTGATCATGAACGGAGCTCACAAGATGTAAACATGATAGCACAAATGAGGAGAACCAACTATCTAGCTACTGTATGGACCGATAGTCCAAGGGTGAACTAATCACGCGTCACTGCGGAGGTTGGCATGGTGATGAAGAAGGCCTCCGGGATGATCTATCCCCTCCGGCAGGGTGCCAGGAAGAGCTCCGGATCCCCTCGATCTAGGGATGGAGATGGAGGCGGCTACGGAATTTTTCATGGAGATCTGATCGGGTACATAGGGTTTCTGCATCGGGGTGCTTTTATGGGCGAAGGGGCAAGGTTGAGGTGAGCGCCCGAGGGGCCCACACCTAGGGCTGGCGCCCCCTAGCCGCGCTGCCACATGGTGTGGCTGCCCCGTGGCCCCACTTCGGCTGCCCTTTGGACTCTGTGTTCCTTCTGGTAAAATATTGACTTTGGCATTTGTCCCGTCTAATTCCGAGAATATTTCCTTACTAGCTTTTCTGAAACAGGCAACTGGCACTGCGGCATCTTGTTAATAGGTTAGTTCCATAAAATGTGTAAAAATACCTCAAAGTGTAGACAAAATATAAGAAAGTTGATATAAAACAAGCATGGAGCATAAAAAATTATAGATACATTTACGACGTATCAAGCATTCCCAAGATTAAATCCTGCTCGTCCTCGAGTAGGTAAGTGATAAAAAGAATATTTTTTGAGGTGACAAGCACCATCACAATATTGATCAAGGTATTTGTAAAGTATTAATAGCTGGGATCAAAGTAATCTAAACATGTGCATGAAAGATGTAGATCTAACAATAAGACATAGAAACTATGTTGTAACATGAAAGGTAACACAAACAAAGGATCATGAATAACAATGCATTGAAAGACGTTTGTTTGTTTCACATATATAAAACATAGAAGTGTGGTATTCGACTTGTCCTTCATGGTATAGCAAAACATAAATGCATAGGACACCTTCAAAGTTCATAAGGGAGACTAGATACAAGTAATTTGGGAACAAGAAATATCAAAGTTATGATTCAATCAATAAGTTTTGGGACAATACACATTAAACTAAGAATGACAACTATGCTATCCTAGTTGGTGCATAAAGATAGAAGATGGAGACTCAACAATAAAAGTAAAAGAAAGGCCCTTCATAGAGGGAAGTAGGGATTTCAAGTTTCATAAAGAGCTTCCAAAAATTATGGTACTTATTAGCTTTCAACTCTGATTGCCCCTATCATAGGCATCTTGAAGTGGTTAAGGTTAAAGTGAAACAAATATTAAGTATATGCTTGACAAATCATAAGGTGGAAATCTCATGTCCCTTGAGTAACCGTTCCTCATGCTACTCAAATCATAAGGTGGCAATCTCATGTCCCTTGAGTAATCGTTCCTCGGTCAAACCACTAGCTTGTTCTTCCTAGATACTAATTCACGGGATGTCTGTTCACATAGGTTGGGTTACCACTAGGTGTGACATCCATGATTTTCATCCCCATCTCCCTCGATGCAATTTCTATCACATTTCGTGATAGTCCCTTTGTAAAGGGATCTGCCAGGTTTTTGCCTGTTTGAATATACGTAACAATTATTACTCCGGAGTTTCTCAATTTCCTGACAGATTTCAAACGTCTCTTCATGTGTCTTGATGACTTCGTGTTATCCTTAGAATTGTTCACTTTGACAATAATAGTATGGTTTTCACAATTCAAAAGGATTTTCGACACAGGTTTCTCAACCACATGCAAGTCCATCAAGAGCTCACGTAGCCATTCTGACTCAGCCGTGGTCATGTCTAAAGCTGTAAGCTCTGCTTCCATAGTTGAACTCGTCAATATGGTCTGTCTACGGGATCTCCATGACACCGCACCACCTCCAAGGTTAAACACATACCCACTCGTGGCGCAGAGTTCATCAAGGTCAGAGATCCAGTTCGAATCACTATATCCTTCAAGCACAACAGGGTGCCCTGAATAGTGAATCCCATAGATCATTGTACCACATAGATAGCGCATGACCCTTTCAAGTGCATGCCAATGATCAATACCCGGGTTAGACATGAACCTACTCAACTTGCTCACATCAAAAGAGATATCGGGTGTTGTAGCGATTGTTAAGTACATGAGAGGACCAACAACTTGTGAATATTTCACCTGATCTGTTGGTTCCTTCTTATTCTTACATAATGTCATGCTGGGATCATAAGGTGTTGGAGAAGTCTTGCCATCAATAAAGCCAAATTGGCTCAATACCTTCTCAACATAATGAGATTGCATTAAAGTAATCCCATTCTCGTTCTTAATAAGCTTGATGTTCAGAATCACATTAGCCTCTCCTAGATCTTTCATATCAAAGCTCTTTGACAGGAAAGATTTGACTTCATTTATCACTTTCATGTTTGTACCAAAGATCAGAATGTCATCCACGTACAAACATAATATAACACTATCGCCCCCACCATGGCGATAGTAAACACACATATCAACCTCATTAATGACAAAGCCAGCAGAAAGTAGAGTTCTGTCAAACTTCTCATGCCATTGCTTAGGTGCTTGTTTCAGGCCATAAACAGATTTTAATAACTTGCACACCTTTGTCTCTTCACCTTTTAACACAAACCCATCTAGCTGATCCATATAGATCTCCTCTTCCAACTCTCCATTAAGAAAAGCTGTCTTCACATCCATTTGATGAACGATAAGACCATAAGAGGCATCCAGGGACAGTAGTACTCGAATGGTGGTCAGTATAGCGACAGGTGAATATGTGTCAAAGTAATCTTTGCCTTCTTTCTGTGTGTATCCCTTAGCTACAAGTCGCGCCTTGTACTTCTCAATAATACCATCAGGCCTTAGCTTCTTCTTGAACACCCACTTACAGCCCACTAGTTTGCAACCATATGGTCATTCTGATAATTCGCAAGTTCCGTTAGAAAGAATCGAGTCCATCTCATTTTGGACAGCTTCTTTCCAATCATCTACATCAGGAGATGCATATGCATCAGCAATGCATCTGGGAGTATCGTCCACAAGGTACACGATGAAATCATTACCGAAGGATTTTGCAATCCTCTATCTCTGAATCCTTGTGAGAGGTTCATCATCCTCCTTCTCAAGGACTTCCTCATGTGGTTGTTCAGAATTCTCAATAGATGCACTAGATTCAGGAAGTATTTCAAAAGAAATTCTACCAATTCTATGCATATCTTTCATAGGAAAAATATTCTCAAAGAATGTTGCATCACGAGATTCCATTATAGTATCAACATGCATATCAGGTACCTCAGATTTAACCACTAAAAATTTATAGCCTACACTCTGTGGAGCATATCCTAGAAAGATACAATCCACTGTCTTAGGTCCGAGCTTGCGTTTCTTGGGAATCGGTATGTTGACCTTCGCCAAACACCCCCAAGTGTGCAAATACGAAAGTGATGGTTTTCTCCCAGCCCACTCCTCATAAAGGGTCTTTTATTTATTCTTGTTAGGAACTCTATTCAGGACATGACATGAAGTCAACAAAGCCTTCCCCACAATGCCTTTGATAATCCAGAAGTGGCTAACATGGAATTCACCAAGTCAGTCAGCATGCGGTTTTCCCTCTCGGCAACCCCGTTTGATTGGGGCGAATAGGGAGGCGTCCTCTCATGAATAATTCCGTGTTCCTCACATAATTCATCAAATATTTTGGGAAAATACTCACCACCACGATCCGACCTAAGACGCTTGATCTTTCTCTCTAGTTCATTTTCAACTTCGGCCTTATAAATTTTAAAGTAGTCTAAAGCCTCATCTTTAATGTGCAACATGTAAACATAGCAGAATTTAGTAGCATCATATATCAATGTCATGAAATATCTCTTTCCACCTTTTGTCAACACAATTCATCTCGCATAGATCAGAATGTATGAGTTCTAAAGGTGCCAAGTTTCTCTCCCCGGCAGCATTATGAGGCTTTCGAGGTTGCTTTGATTGCACACAACTATGGCACATGGAACCTTAGGCTATAGTAAAATTCGGAATTAAACTCATACTAGACATCCGAGAAATCAAACCAAAATTAATGTGACATAAACAAGAATGCCAAACACTGGTATTATCATTAACATCACCACAAATATGTTTCACGGATTTATTACAAAACTCTGAAAGTGAAAACCAGAACAAGCCTCCGAACTCATAACCTTTACCAATAAATTGTCCATGTTTCGAAACAACAACTTTATTGGACTCTAACACAACCTTAAACCCATCTGGACATTCCTAGTAGGGACATGCTGCACGTTCCTCAGCTACACGATCTTTCCAGAAGTAAACTTCAGATCCACCGTGCCAACACCAAGAACAAAAGCATGTGATCAATTCCCCATTAGGACGGAAGAATCTCGAGCGATCTGATAAGAAGTGAATATAGAGATGTCAGCACACACATGAACATTAGCACCCGTATCAATCCACCAACATGGTGATTGAAATACTAAAAGGACAATAAATAAATTACCATACCCATTAGTGTTGCTAGAGGTCACGACATTGACAGTCTTCCCACCTTTCCCTTTGCGATCTGCATGTTCTGAGCAGTCCTTCGAAAAGTGACCGAGCTCTCCACATGAATAACAATATAGCTCGGCCTTGTTCGGCTCATTCTTCTTCTTGAAGGTTGTAGTCTTTTCAGGCTTATAGTTCCCTTTGTTCTTGCCGAAGGTCTTCTTTTGCGCCATGTAGGTGCTAGACTGACCCTCGCCTCCTCTCTCAGCAGTTTCCTTAGCCCGAGTTGTCATGGTATTGCCGACGAGTATGCCATGGAGGGGTCCTCACAGTGCATGTTTAGAGACGTGGGGTAAGGCAGACGGTTGACAGGTACGAGGTAACACAGCTTACCCAGGTTCAGATCCCACAACGGTGGTGGAATCCTACTCCTGCTATAAATCACTATAAGGGCAATACGCCGAGTTACAGGGATTGGTTCGCTGTCCGAGGTGACTAGAGAGTCTAAGTTATCGTGCCCTAAAGGCTCCCATAGGCCCGACTTATATAGTCTCCAGGTCCTAGGGTTAAAGGGAAATGTCCTAGCCGGACAGGTTACAGAGTCCTACACTGTCTATTACTAGTCTTGTGTATCTTGTACTCCAAGGCTCCGGGTACGTTGGTGACTCCACCGTAGCCTTCCTTTATCCGGCATGGGCCTCCCTTCTGGATCCATCTAACTAGGTCGCCTAGCAGGCCATAGGCCATGCTACCAACTATGGGCCACCCGGGTTAGCCGGATAAGAGACATGTTATGAGGATACCCATATAGCAAATCCCCAACGGTAGCCTCCGGAGAACTCCGAGATCTTGCGTCGTCTTGCCTCTTCAGATGAATGCTCCGTCTAGTTGGATGTCGGCAAATCGTCAAGCAATATCTTGTAGTCCTCCAAAAGAACCCTGCAAAGTTTTCTACGTCTTCAACTTGTATGCCGGAGAAATGTTGAATCTTCCATTGTACTCTTTCATAGTCGGATTGAATCCGTCTATGTCAGAATCTTCGATGTGACGGCTCATCTACCCATGTCAGCTAGGACGACGTAGGCTTAGTTCAACGACGCCTCGTAACTCACACATGCAGAGAACGCAATCATATCCGATTTTCCCGCGCGAGCGATACGAACCGTTGGCGGCGACGGTTGGAGACGTGGTGAAATTTCCGTGCACGTTCGCGAACACGTTGTCTACGCGGCAACCGTCCGATCAAGCTGCATGAATCTTGATGTCGAGGATGATAAATAGTAACCATGGGGAAATTTTCACTTTTTACCTCATTCTTCTTGCATCATCTTCTTCCTCCAGCCGCGCGTCTCCTCGAGCTCTCCGCGAGAAACCTCGAAAAAACCCTAGCTCCCATCTGCACCAGTCGCACACAATCTTTACCCCATGGCTAGTAGCAGCACTTCTCCATCAATGGCGTCATGGAGCGAAGCCGAGGCGAAGCCGGCGAGCTCTGTCGTCGTGCCCCCAGAGGGTTTGGTCATCCCCTGTAACACCCTCAGAATCGGACCTATGCAAGTTTGAGCAAAATTTGCCAAACCCGCATAGAAACGATTCAAAGGTGCCCACCAGGCACTTTCGTGCGGGTGGAAAACGAAGTAATAACATTACACAACAGTCCTCGATGGGACCCACAGAACAGATATATATAACAGCGACTCAAAGAGTCAAGAATACAGATCTAAGATACAAAGATCCAAATCACCTTGAAAACGATAGAGCGTCCAGCTACGGACAAGACGCAAATGGGGCTAAGAGCCCTGAAGAATAACCAATGGCGTCCATAACCCTGCCCAGGCCAAGCCGGAAGGGTAACCCTGCTAACGGCCTCGATCTCAAAACCTGCTTAAACAAAAAGGGGTGCCGACAAAGGGCAAAGGAAAAAGAAGGAGTGTCAGTACTGAGGCCAGTACACGGCGAGGCTAGAATTCGGCGGTCCTCGCCTACATAGGTATGGTGGACTGAAGCGGCAGCGGCAGCATGCACTAAACAACCTATAGAGACTCAATACAACTGGCGGTTATCAGAGAGGGGTAAGAATGACCTAACCGGATCCAACCTGAAGCTAACACCAAACAAACCCATCCTGGTGTTTCCCCCTCGAAACCAAGCGAGGAAGTCCACCGAGGAACTCACACAGTTGGCAGTTTTATTTATTCAATTATAGTTGCGGCACTTTACTAGTCAGTTTTAGATAATCGTCCTGATAAAGTAAACAGTAGGCACTTTTAGTTAACAATTCCGTGATAGTTGCAACAATTACTAATCAGGTACAGATAGCATGAGATAAACCCAAAACCCAGCAGTGGTTGGTACTTTTATTCAGCCATTTCGTTGTAGTTGCAATACTTACTAGTCAGATACATTTGTCGCAAGCGACAACCAAACAAGCAATTGTGGGCAGTATTAATTAGCCATTCCATTATAGTGAAGCTGGTTACTAGTCATTATAAGTCAAATTTATAGCAGTAAACTTTAGTTATGCTTGTCTATGATCGAGAAACTGTGCTCCAAGTCGTCCATATCCGCGGACACGGCTTTCAGAAAGTTTTACCCGGCCGGGGTGCACCAATAGCAACACACACTCGATCAACCTCGGAAAAACCAAATCAAAACCCAACGAGGCCTTCACGACAAAGCAATCACAAGATTCAGAAATATTTCAGGGGGCCACCCCTTAAGTAGATCCCGCAACGGAGTAAGCAAGCTCCGAGACGGCCTCAAGGTCTGGGTAGACGGCTGTGAGCGACTGGGAACCCCAAACGGGGCTTGTCGACACCGCGTAAAGGTGTCCCGATCTTAAACAGTACAGTGTGCAGTACCTCGCACAATCGTAAATAAAGCAGTAAAACATGGCATAAGTACAGGATAGTAATAAAACCTCAAACTAGTTTGTGGCCCCAAGAAATAAGACGGAATCAAGCTCTGGCTGAGGGGGGTCCCATATACCTCCCGGATGTGGATAGCGCGATAAAACAAGGAACATGAATCAAGTACTCGGGGTCTTACGGGACACAAGTGGGCGTTCGGAAACCAAATATTATCTATCACCCACCGATGCCTCTGCTTAATCACTTTTAGTTGTTAAACAGAAATTAAAGTGACGATAAGTAAAGCTAGAATCATCTCCAACAACAACATGCGGCAATACATCAACAACTGTGGCATTTGACAACACGCGACAGCACTTGAGCAAGCGACTACGATGCGCAGGTCCAACTATCTACCAAACAACAGGTAATAGGATGTGGCCAAGGCAATATAGGGCTGCACGGTATATCACAGGTACGGAAACTAAAGCATCGCGACACAGATAGCAATAGATCAACAGGAGGGAATAAAGACTATAAAAGTAAGATAGGTAGAAAGGGGGAGATGCTCGCCTGAAAACATTGTCGAAGGTTCCCGAAGATCGGGGCGAAGCTCGCGTCAACTCAACGGCCTTATCCGTGAAGAAGCAAACACTAGAAGGAACACCGGGTGCAATATTTAATACACGGCAGAAGATCGGCATGATGCATGTATGATGCATGGCATGGCAAAGTGCGATGCAATTATGTCAATATTAAGCGGAACCGGGGTCCCGACAATTATTAGATGGTGTAAGTTGTTGAGATACCCCGCAATTTAAATGTTGTTTTAACATGGCAAAAGATAGCACCGGTTCGCTACTCAGATTTAAATGAGGCCGATATGAGACTAGATTTGCCCGCATATGGGCCCCATATTTAATTATTAGGTGAATCGGCATAAGGCCCCCAAACCACATGAATGTATGCATGCATGACCAATTAATATGTGACAAGTTGTTATGTTATAAAAAAATAGGGTCCGAGGAAAAGGGTCACACATCAGAGGGGGCTCGACGATCTTGGGGTTTCCGGGGTTCGGGGTCGGGTCTCGGGGTCCAGGGTTCGACGGGGTCGTTCTCGGACTCAGGGGTAGGTCTTGGCGCATCCGGGGTCTTCGGGTCACGTCGTCGGTCATGGCGTTCGGGACGGGATACTTGTCGTATCGGTGGCGGTCTTGAGTGGATCGGGTACCGGGGTGCTCGAGTCCGTGAAGGTCAAGGCGTCCGGGCAGCAGATCTTGGCGTCCCGGATCGGTCTCTAGGGTCTTCAGGGATCCGCCTCTGGATGTCGATGATGGACTTGAAATGGCGCCGACGGTCTTGTCGATGGTTCCTCGAGTGTCGTCAGCGGGGGTGAACTTGGCGGTTCTCGACAGTCCCATCGCCGAAGGTGTTCCGCGACGGTCGACGGTGAAGTGGGCCCGCGGACAGGGGCTACCATGGCGACGCGGTCGGGCCCGCAGAGGGACGGCCCGGTGAAGGGCCCCGCCTGGCGGCGAGCTGGCCCGGGGACGGCGGTTGCTGACGCGGCCGCCGGAGGGAGGCGTGCTGGCGGCGAGCTGGGGCGCGCCGGGGAGTGGCGGACGGCGCGCGGGCCGCGGGAGGCGCACGGCGCCGGCGGACGCGCAGAGGTCGGGGCGGGGCCGAGGGGAGCGGGGCGGCTTGGGGCTGCAGCGCCGGTGGGGCTCGCTGGCGGGGACGGAGAGGCTCGGCGGCGACGTCGGGGAACGCGGCGGCGGCGAGGCAGAGGCCCGCGCGGGGCGGCCCTGGTGCGAGTGGGAGGCGGCGAAGGCGGCAGTTGACGGGCGGAGGAGCTCGGGCGACGGGGTGGAGGCGGCCGCTGGGGGGAGACGGCACGGGCCGCGGCCGGGCGGCGCTCGGCCGGAAGCGGCGGGGCAAGGCGGTTGCAGGGGGGGTCGTGGGGGAGGCACGCGGGGGGCTCGGCGAGGGAGGACGCAGGAGGGAGGCGGAGAGGTACGGCGGCGCCCGGAGGGAGGCCAGCCGGCGGGGTGGTGGCTGCCGCGGCGGCGCGCCGGCGGCGGCGGGAGGCGGCAGCGCGCGCGTGCGGGAGGGCGGTAGACGAACGGGAGGTGGGGGACGGGGCCTGCGCGGCGACTCCGCGTGGGTCCCGCGGGGCGCGTGGGAGAGAGGGGGAGAGGGGAAAAGGGTGAGGGAGTGACGTGACAGGTCCTGGTTGGAGGGTGGGAGAGGGGCGCTGAGGTGGCAACGTGTGAGTGGCCAGGGGTTTGGGTAGGAAAAAGGGGTAGGTTTAGGATTAGATGGGGCTGGCAGGTTCGGGCCGATTTAGTTTTCTGGGGCGGTCGTTCGGGTCGATCTGGCCCGTTCGACCGCCCCAACTAAAATAAATTAAATATTTTATTTATTTCAAACAAAGTTTTTGCAAACCGATTTCGGCAAACCAAAATATTCCGGGGACCCGGTTTGAGGTTTGAATAAAGAGGGGCGTCTAGAAAACAACACGGGCTTTGCAAACATAGTTTTGGCAAACAATGCATGATGATGACGATGCAATGCACAAATTCAACGCGATTTTCTAGTAGTGGTTTTGCGGGATGCCACAATTCGACACCACTAACAATGGATCTCGCCCTCGAGATCCGCCTCATGGTACCGGAAGGAAAGTCGGCGATCTGATCCTTCGCGCTCCGTGTAGATCCTCGCGACACCACTAACGAGGGTTCCTTCTCCGTCTGGGAATCGGCGACACCACCAACAAAGGTTCATTGCTCCTGCTCGTCGAGAGAACGCTCCGGGAACAAAAGGTCGAAGGTAGAGGTATCGCAATAATGCCACCCCTAACTTCCGTGGACGGAGTAAACTGCTGGATCCACTGATTCGACATACAAGAGCGAATGATAAGAGCAGTGGTAGGGTAGCTACTCCATCCCGTACCCATACCATTACTCTGTACGCGAATAGACGGATTATGCAACCAACTCTCGGAATCAGACTGAAGATCTCGACAAGCGAGGTTCGGAAACAAAGGAGTGATGCAGACTCTGCATCGGATCGGGCGTAGAGGATGTCGTCGCTTCGGAAAACACCGGGAGATACCACAGGAGTCGTATGAAAGACACAATGATTAGGTTTCGCGATGGTTCCATTGGCGTGAACAACACATGCTCAAGGTCGACTCCAACTTCACCAAAGCTCGTTCTTCTCATATGTTTTTCAACGACACTGATATCCAGCAAGGAACACATATGGACAAAGAGCTCCAGAACAAGAGATTGGAGGAAGGGTACCACAGACAAGTTGCAGATTGATGATCGTAGCACCTCCGTTACAAAAAGGGAGAAAGAGAAACCCTGAAGGTACGACGGAAACCCAACCACGAGAATTCCTGGACTCGAAGAAAGAGAAGAGAGTGGATTCAAAAGCGTAGAGATAAGAGGAGAACAGCAGAGGGGTAAGGAATAAAATCAGACCTAACCAGAACTATCCAACCGATTTTGCAAAATAGTTTTGACACTCTACTGCGGCCGTTAGCTAGGGTATCCTACAGGCTGGACTTGTGGGGTATCGCAACTGCTGAGCTCTGATACCACTCTGTAACACCCTCAGAATCGGACCTATGCAAGTTTGAGCAAAATTTGCCAAACCCGCATAGAAACGATTCAAAGGTGCCCACCAGGCACTTTCGTGCGGGTGGAAAACGAAGTAATAACATTACACAACAGTCCTCGATGGGACCCACAGAACAGATATATATAACAGCGACTCAAAGAGTCAAGAATACAGATCTAAGATACAAAGATCCAAATCACCTTGAAAACGATAGAGCGTCCAGCTACGGACAAGACGCAAATGGGGCTAAGAGCCCTGAAGAATAACCAATGGCGTCCATAACCCTGCCCAGGCCAAGCCGGAAGGGTAACCCTGCTAACGGCGTCGATCTCAAAACCTGCTTAAACAAAAAGGGGTGCCGACAAAGGGCAAAGGAAAAAGAAGGAGCGTCAGTACTGAGGCCAGTACACGGCGAGGCTAGAATTCGGCGGTCCTCGCCTACATAGGTATGGTGGACTGAAGCGGCAGCGGCAGCATGCACTAAACAACCTATAGAGACTCAATACAACTGGCGGTTATCAGAGAGGGGTAAGAATGACCTAACCGGATCCAACCTGAAGCTAACACCAAACAAACCCATCCTGGTGTTTCCCCCTCGAAACCAAGCGAGGAAGTCCACCGAGGAACTCACACAGTTGGCAGTTTTATTTATTCAATTATAGTTGCGGCACTTTACTAGTCAGTTTTAGATAATCGTCCTGATAAAGTAAACAGTAGGCACTTTTAGTTAACCATTCCGTGATAGTTGCAACAATTACTAATCAGGTACAGATAGCATGAGATAAACCCAAAACCCAGCAGTGGTTGGTACTTTTATTCAGCCATTTCGTTGTAGTTGCAATACTTACTAGTCAGATACATTTGTCGCAAGCGACAACCAAACAAGCAATTGTGGGCAGTATTAATTAGCCATTCCATTATAGTGAAGCTGGTTACTAGTCATTATAAGTCAAATTTATAGCAGTAAACTTTAGTTATGCTTGTCTATGATCGAGAAACTGTGCTCCAAGTCGTCCATATCCGCGGACACGGCTTTCAGAAAGTTTTACCCGGCCGGGGTGCACCAATAGCAACACACACTCGATCAACCTCGGAAAAACCAAATCAAAACCCAACAAGGCCTTCACGACAAAGCAATCACAAGATTCAGAAATATTTCAGGGGGCCACCCCTTAAGTAGATCCCGCAACGGAGTAAGCAAGCTCCGAGACGGCCTCAAGGTCTGGGTAGACGGCTGTGAGCGACTGGGAACCCCAAACGGGGCTTGTCGACACCGCGTAAACGTGTCCCGATCTTAAACAGTACAGTGTGCAGTACCTCGCACAATCGTAAATAAAGCAGTAAAACATGGCATAAGTACAGGATAGTAATAAAACCTCAAACTAGTTTGTGGCCCCAAGAAATAAGACGGAATCAAGCTCTGGCTGAGGGGGGTCCCATATACCTCCCGGATGTGGATAGCGCGATAAAACAAGGAACAGGAATCAAGTACTCGGGGTCTTACGGGACACAAGTGGGCGTTCGGAAACCAAATATTATCTATCACCCACCGATGCCTCTGCTTAATCACTTTTAGTTGTTAAACAGAAATTAAAGTGACGATAAGTAAAGCTAGAATCATCTCCAACAACAACATGCGGCAATACATCAACAACTGTGGCATTTGACAACACGCGACAGCACTTGAGCAAGCGACTACGATGCGCAGGTCCAACTATCTACCAAACAACAGGTAATAGGATGTGGCCAAGGCAATATAGGGCTGCACGGTATATCACAGGTACGGAAACTAAAGCATCGCGACACAGATAGCAATAGATCAACAGGAGGGAATAAAGACTATAAAAGTAAGATAGGTAGAAAGGGGGAGATGCTCGCCTGAAAACATTGTCGAAGGTTCCCGAAGATCGGGGCGAAGCTCGCGTCAACTCAACGGCCTTATCCGCGAAGAAGCAAACACTAGAAGGAACACCGGGTGCAATATTTAATACACGGCAGAAGATCGGCATGATGCATGTATGATGCATGGCATGGCAAAGTGCGATGCAATTATGTCAATATTAAGCGGAACCGGGGTCCCGACAATTATTAGATGGTGTAAGTTGTTGAGATACCCCGCAATTTAAATGTTGTTTTAACATGGCAAAAGATAGCACCGGTTCGCTACTCAGATTTAAATGAGGCCGATATGAGACTAGATTTGCCCGCATATGGGCCCCATATTTAATTATTAGGTGAATCGGCATAAGGCCCCCAAACCACATGAATGTATGCATGCATGACCAATTAATATGTGACAAGTTGTTATGTTATAAAAAAATAGGGTCCGAGGAAAAGGGTCACAAATCAGAGGGGGCTCGACGATCTTGGGGTTTCCGGGGTTCGGGGTCGGGTCTCGGGGTCCAGGGTTCGACGGGGTCGTTCTCGGACTCAGGGGTAGGTCTTGGCGCATCCGGGGTCTTCGGGTCACGTCGTCGGTCATGGCGTTCGGGACGGGATACTTGTCGTATCGGTGGCGGTCTTGAGTGGATCGGGTACCGGGGTGCTCGAGTCCGTGAAGGTCAAGGCGTCCGGGCAGCAGATCTTGGCGTCCCGGATCGGTCTCTAGGGTCTTCAGGGATCCGCCTCTGGATGTCGATGATGGACTTGAAATGGCGCCGACGGTCTTGTCGATGGTTCCTCGAGTGTCGTCAGCGGGGGTGAACTTGGCGGTTCTCGACAGTCCCATCGCCGAAGGTGTTCCGCGACGGTCGACGGTGAAGTGGGCCCGCGGACAGGGGCTACCATGGCGACGCGGTCGGGCCCGCAGAGGGACGGCCCGGTGAAGGGCCCCGCCTGGCGGCGAGCTGGCCCGGGGACGGCGGTTGTTGACGCGGCCGCCGGAGGGAGGCGTGCTGGCGGCGAGCTGGGGCGCGCCGGGGAGCGGCGGACGGCGCGCGGGCCGCGGGAGGCGCACGGCGCCGGCGGACGCGCAGAGGTCGGGGCGGGGCCGAGGGGAGCGGGGCGGCTTGGGGCTGCAGCGCCGGTGGGGCTCGCTGGCGGGGACGGAGAGGCTCGGTGGCGACGTCGGGGAACGCGGCGGCGGCGAGGCAGAGGCCCGCGCGGGGCGGCCCTGGTGCGAGTGGGAGGCGGCGAAGGCGGCGGTTGACGGGCGGAGGAGCTCGGGCGACGGGGTGGAGGCGGCCGCTGGGGGGAGACGGCACGGGCCGCGGCCGGGCGGCGCTCGGCCGAAAGCGGCGGGGCAAGGCGGTTGCAGGGGGGGTCGTGGGGGAGGCACGCGGGGGGGCTCGGCGAGGGAGGACGCAGGAGGGAGGCGGAGAGTTACGGCGGCGCCCGGAGGGAGGCCAGCCGGCGGGGTGGTGGCTGCCGCGGCGGCGCGCCGGCGGCGGCGGGAGGCGGCAGCGCGCGCGTGCGGGAGGGCGGTAGACGAACGGGAGGTGGGGGACGGGGCCTGCGCGGCGACTCCGCGTGGGTCCCGCGGGGCGCGTGGGAGAGAGGGGGAGAGGGGAAAAGGGTGAGGGAGTGACGTGACAGGTCCTGGTTGGAGGGTGGGAGAGGGGCGCTGAGGTGGCAACGTGTGAGTGGCCAGGGGTTTGGGTAGGAAAAAGGGGTAGGTTTAGGATTAGATGGGGCTGGCAGGTTCGGGCCGATTTAGTTTTCTGGGGCGGTCGTTCGGGTCGATCTGGCCCGTTCGACCGCCCCAACTAAAATAAATTAAATATTTTATTTATTTCAAACAAAGTTTTTGCAAACCGATTTCGGCAAACCAAAATATTCCGGGGACCCGGTTTGAGGTTTGAATAAAGAGGGGCGTCTAGAAAACAACACGGGCTTTGCAAACATAGTTTTGGCAAACAATGCATGATGATGACGATGCAATGCACAAATTCAACGCGATTTTCTAGTAGTGGTTTTGCGGGATGCCACATCGCCCCATCGGTAGTGATCGAATCCACCGGCGGCGACCCAAATTTGGCGGCGCTAGAGCCACTAGAGGAGGAGCCAGACTCGCACAAGGGCGACTGGCGCGGCTCGGACATCACCTACCGTGATATCCAAGAGATGGTCGCCGAAGGCTACCTTCCCGCGACGGAGGGGCTCGCCTGGCGGGCAGTGCCGGCCGGCGAGGTGACACCTTCTCCCTAAGCCGGAGAAAAGGTGTACCGCAAAGCTCAGCTGGTACACGGCGTTTCCCTGCCTATCTCCCACTTTTTGATGGACTTGTTTTGTAGCTTTCAAAAAGGCGAGCGTGCGTGCGAGCGGCGTCGTCAAAAGAGGAGCGTGCGTGTAGCTCTCTTATTGTCACTCACTTACAAAGTGGTGCAACACTCCAACTTATAAGGTGGTGCAACTCTCCTTCAACTTCCCATATGGGACTAAACTTTAGCTCCCACTGCTCTTGCCACACACATGTGAGCTGCCACCAACTTGGGCCAAATCACATATGGGCTTCCACAAACATGGGCTTTGAGATTTAGGAAAAATTTAAAATCACACATGGGTCTAATGATTTAGCCTATTATTTCTAACAATCTCCCACCAGATCTCAAATGCCCATTTGAAGATTTTCCAATCCTTGCTACTTGTTTATATACCAGTTGATGAGGTTTGATCTCGTCAATGTCCATTGTTATGGACTTGGGTTTTGGAGAAGATGAGGATGCTGGAGATCGCAGAACGGTTAGCAAACAAGCAACACAGGGACACGAGGTTTACCTATGTTCAGGCCCCCGGAGGGAAAACACTACTCCTGCTTGTCTGCTCTTGATTACGGTGAAACCGAAGGTTATAGGGGTGCGCAGATGCAGTCTAGCGTGAGGTGCGTATGAGGTGAGTTGAGTCGTCCTCCTCGCCGTTTCCTCCTAGCCTTTATATAGATAGGCAGGTCCCGGGCATAGGTCGAGTCGATTACAGATTAGGGTCTATACCCTTTAAAATTCTATCTATTCTAGTCTTGTTTTTCAAGGATCCGATGTCGTCATGGGCCTGGGCCACCCAAAATCTCTATGGGCCGCGTATCTTTGTCATGGGCCTTCCTTGGGCTGGACCGTATATGCCAATGTTGCACACCCGTGGGGTATAACCATGTCAGTAGCCCCCGAGTGCTCAGTCAAATCGTAGATTCGGCTAAGGACTCTCCACTCTGTCAGATGCATTTGGACCTGTTATTAAGAGAAATTGTTTAGTTCATAGGGATAGTTGATGCGTGTGCCTGACTCTCCTGACGGATCAGGGCTAGTTAACTATCATAGGACAAAACAACACGATCTTCATCAAACACGAGTCCCCGAACTCGAATTTGGAACGAATGATGGCGTAATTCGACTCAGGCCGTTGAGGTCTTATAGGAGTCGAGTCCCAGTGATTTTCAAGTGATGTACCCAACGCATCCGTCATGATTTTTCGTCCTGCCTGCTGACACGGTATTTTACTGGCAGAGCGTAGTCAGGTGCATTACCAAACCATCAGATGATATCTATAGGTCTTTATCTTTGTGTTGCAGACACAACATCCGAAATTTTATCACCGCGGAGGTGTTTCGGGTGGCCAAGAAGAATGCTTATCACTCAGCATTGGTTTGGGCAAAGTTGCCAGAAAATATTTTGTATTTTGATCCGAAGGATCTCAGTCAAATAATTCATAGGGTACGCGACCATAGCTCCCTAGGGGAGTAGCCCTTGAGTGTCTGTTCGAGTCGTAGACTCGAGCAGATACTTTAATTCACTTGATTGAGCTTAAGGTCCGCAGGACACAATATTTTCGGATGCTTGATTAGTTCTCTCTATGGGAGTATCCCCCGAGTCCGTAGTGGAGTCGTATACTCGACGTAGGACTTGAAGGTAGTCGAGTGGTGACGTTCTTTGATCATTTCTCAGGTGCGCGGCCAGCGCTCCTGAGAGGTGTAGCCCCCGAATAGTTGTTCGAATCGTAGATTCGAGTAAGTACTTGATTTCCAGTCAGAGATTTCCAGCCGTTGCTAGATTGCTTTTGATGACGTCGGTGCTAACGATTGCTGACCTCAACCATCCGCGGCGCCAGAGGTGAAGCGACGGGACGAACATGGTCCCACTTCCTGACTTGGAGTTGACTGGTCACACGCGACGTGGCGAGAATTACGACGCCTCCATTCCGTGCAAAGTGGACGGCGTGTGGGCGACGGTTGGCTTCGGTGTTGACACGTGTAGGGTTGGATTTAACTTGCGCGTTAGGGCTTCTAGATGAACGGTTCATGTTCATCGTCCTCATCCTTATAACCGTGGGGAAAACAGTGATTTATTTTCACCCCTTGTCATTTGCTTTCACCATTGCCTCCATTTTCATGAGCACTGCCTCCCTTGCGCGCACTAGACGTTCTTCGATCCTTCCCTCTTCATTCCTTGCCGCACACCGCCATCGTCGATGATCCTCAATGGGCAAGTTGAAGAAGACCTCCGCCGGCGGCAAGAAAGTTGCCGGTACCTCGCGCATCGTGTACGACAATTGGAGGAGCACAGAGGCGCGCAAAGCGGACCTTCGCATGCTGCACGATGCGGGGATGATCCCGTAGGACAAGGAGGGTACGAAGCTTCCAGGCGATGAGGTAATCCCCCGTCCACCAGTAGAGTTTTGGGTGATGTTTGTCGCGTTTGTTCTTCAGGGCTTGTCGCTCCCTGTCCATGATTTTCTTCGTGGACTCCTTTTTTTCTATGGCATCCAACTTCATCATCTTTCGCCCAATTCTCTCCTCCACATCGCATGTTTTATCACTTTCTGCGAGTGCTGGCTCGGTATCGAGCCGCACTTTGGCCTCTTCCGGAAGCTTTATTCCGTGAAGAGGCAGTCTGGCACCGGTGGGATCTACCCTCTCGGCGGCTGCATCATCTCCCTTCGATCCTCTATTCTTTTCTTTTCCTTTTCTATGTGCGAGTTCGTCCAATACTGGCGGAAGAAGTGTTTTTACATCTGCGACTCCACAGTGTATGGGCAAGATTTTGGCATCGCTCCCTTCGACTCCTCCCAGGAAATCGTTCCGAAGCATTCCTGGAAGAACCATATCTTGGAGGGTGAGGTGGCTGAGGTGGAGAAGCTCTACCGTTAGGTGGAGGCGCTCCAGATGGATGCTGGGAAAGAGGTCAATGGTGTGGATATCATCCGCACCTTCCTCAAACGTCGGGTGCAGCCACTCCAAGCGAGGGCGCATCCGATGTTCCTTTACACTGGCCGCAACGACCCGACGAGGGTCTCATCCGAGGAGCTGTCCAGGGGCGACCTCGACAGAGTTATTCGGCCGCTGCTGAAGTACAAGTCTGAGGAGGACCTTCTGGGGAAGTCTTTGACTGCCCCCTTCAGTGCTTCGAAACCAGTTCCTTAGGTGTAGATTTGTGTCATGCGCGTTGCGCCTTTTGTTCGAGTGCTTTTCTATTTATGATTGTTGGTACTAATCAATAATGTTGATGTCTTTGGTGTGCAGGAGATCAAGGTGGCTAGCATTGTGCCCCCGCTGCCTGAAAAGTTTCCGATTGCGTCGGACAACGAAATTGTGGATTCCTAGTCTGATCTTCCACCGGTGCAGTCTCCAACTCAGGAAGCCCCCGAGCCGATCAAGGGGCGAACCCGAAAGCATGCACGGAGTCCGAGCGAGTCTTCGGATGCCTCGACTCTGCCAACGCCTAGGGGTCCATCTTTCCTCGAGCACCACGGCGAGGATGATGGTGGTTCTTCCGCATCGTTCCCGGCTGTGCCCATTCGGGCTGTGGCATCGCAGCCGCTGGCCAAGAAGAAGAAGAAGGAGGCGAAGGTGCCCCATGTCTTCAATTTGAGTGACATTGATTCGTAAGTAGTTTCGGATGCGTTTTGTTCTATAATTTGCGTGTGCAATGTTTATTCTTGTCTTGATCAATATTTTCCTTGTAACCACTCCTCGGAGGATTCTCTTGGTGAGGGCATGCAAGAGGATGTAGGGAGTCGAAGCCGAGGGCTGCTCCCTCTCAGATGGTGGCCGACTCTGAGGATGATGCGCCGAATCCCTTCCCGCGAGAGGCTTGGGTGGTCGTTACTTAGAAGACCCCTTGTGGACCTTCGGAGTCTCCATTTGAGCACGTAAGTTGTTCTCTTTTATCGTCCTGGGAGGATCCCCCAAGCCCTTTTCGGGTTGTTTTCTTGAATGTTTTGCTCTTTTTGGGGCGCATCCCCCAAGCCTTTTTCTGATACTTTCTTGATTGTTTTCTTCTGTTTCTTCTCGCGGCCATTTGTGCACAGCGCGAACCTTCTCATCCAGCAGCATCTGGCACTAGAGCCCAACATGCAGCAGCTACGAGGTACTCATCTTGCTCGTTTCTATTTTATTTTGCTAGTCGCATGAACAATACTTGTGTTGTTAATTCGTGTTCTTGTTGTTTTGCAAATGAAAATAATACTTGTGTTGTTAATTCGTGTTCTTGGGATCATAAGGTGTTGGAGAAGTCTTGCGATCAATAAAGCCAAATTGGCTCAATACCTTCTCAACATAATGAGATTGCATTAAAGTAATCCCATTCTCGTTCTTAATAAGCTTGATGTTCAGAATCACATTAGCCTCTCCTAGATCTTTCATATCAAAGCTCTTTGACAGGAAAGATTTGACTTCATTTATCACTTTCATGTTTGTACCAAAGATCAGAATGTCATCCACGTACAAACATAATATAACACTATCGCCCCCACCATGGCGATAGTAAACACACATATCAACCTCATTAATGACAAAGCCAGCAGAAAGTAGAGTTCTGTCAAACTTCTCATGCCATTGCTTAGGTGCTTGTTTCAGGCCATAAACAGATTTTAATAACTTGCACACCTTTGTCTCTTCACCTTTTAACACAAACCCATCTGGCTGATCCATATAGATCTCCTCTTCCAACTCTCCATTAAGAAAAGCTGTCTTCACGTCCATTTGATGAACGATAAGACCATAAGAGGCATCCAGGGACAGTAGTACTCGAATGGTGGTCAGTATAGCGACAGGTGAATATGTGTCAAAGTAATCTTTGCCTTCTTTCTGTGTGTATCCCTTAGCTACAAGTCGCGCCTTGTACTTCTCAATAATACCATCAGGCCTTAGCTTCTTCTTGAACACCCACTTACAGCCCACTAGTTTGCAACCATATGGTCATTCTGATAATTCGCAAGTTCCGTTAGAAAGAATCGAGTCCAGCTCATTTTGGACAGCTTCTTTCCAATCATCTACATCAGGAGATGCATATGCATCAGCAATGCATCTGGGAGTATCGTCCACAAGGTACACGATGAAATCATTACCAAAGGATTTTGCAATCCTCTATCTCTGAATCCTCGTGAGAGGTTCATCATCCTCCTTCTCAAGGACTTCCTCATGTGGTTGTTCAGAATTCTCAATAGATGCACTAGATTCAGGAAGTATTTCAAAAGAAATTCTACCAATTCTATGCATATCTTTCATAGGAAAAATATTCTCAAAGAATGTTGCATCACGAGATTCCATTATAGAATCAACATGCATATCAGGTACCTCAGATTTAACCACTAAAAATTTATAGCCTACACTCTGTGGAGCATATCCTAGAAAGATACAATCCACTGTCTTAGGTCCGAGCTTGCGTTTCTTGGGAATCGGTATGTTGACCTTCGCCAAACACCCCCAAGTGTGCAAATACGAAAGTGATGGTTTTCTCCCAGCCCACTCCTCATAAAGGGTCTTTTATTTATTCTTGTTAGGAACTCTATTCAGGACATGACATGAAGTCAACAAAGCCTTCCCCACAATGCCTTTGATAATCCAGAAGTGGCTAACATGGAATTCACCAAGTCAGTCAGCATGCGGTTTTCCCTCTCGGCAACCCCGTTTGATTGGGGCGAATAGGGAGGCGTCCTCTCATGAATAATTCCGTGTTCCTCACATAATTCATCAAATATTTTGGGAAAATACTCACCACCACGATCCGACCTAAGACGCTTGATCTTTCTCTCTAGTTCATTTTCAACTTCGGCCTTATAAATTTTAAAGTAGTCTAAAGCCTCATCTTTAATGTGCAACATGTAAACATAGCAGAATTTAGTAGCATCATATATCAATGTCATGAAATATCTCTTTCCACCTTTTGTCAACACAATTCATCTCGCATAGATCAGAATGTATGAGTTCTAAAGGTGCCAAGTTTCTCTCCCCGGCAGCATTATGAGGCTTTCGAGGTTGCTTTGATTTCACACAACTATGGCACATGGAACCTTAGGCTATAGTAAAATTCGGAATTAAACTCATACTAGACATCCGAGAAATCAAACCAAAATTAATGTGACATAAACAAGAATGCCAAACACTGGTATTATCATTAACATCACCACAAATATGTTTCACGGATTTATTACAAAACTCTGAAAGTGAAAACCAGAACAAGCCTCCGAACTCATAACCTTTACCAATAAATTGTCCATGTTTCGAAACAACAACTTTATTGGACTCTAACACAACCTTAAACCCATCTGGACATTCCTAGTAGGGACATGCTGCACGTTCCTCAGCTGCACGATCTTTCCAGAAGTAAACTTCAGATCCACCGTGCCAACACCAAGAACAAAAGCATGTGATCAATTCCCCATTAGGACGGAAGAATCTCGAGCGATCTGATAAGAAGTGAATATAGAGATGTCAGCACACACATGAACATTAGCACCCGTATCAATCCACCAACATGGTGATTGAAATACTAAAAGGACAATAAATAAATTACCATACCCATTAGTGTTGCTAGAGGTCACGACATTGACAGTCTTCCCACCTTTCCCTTTGCGATCTGCATGTTCTGAGCAGTCCTTCGAAAAGTGACCGAGCTCTCCACATGAATAACAATATAGCTCGGCCTTGTTCGGCTCATTCTTCTTCTTGAAGGTTGTAGTCTTTTCAGGCTTATAGTTCCCTTTGTTCTTGCCGAAGGTCTTCTTTTGCGCCATGTAGGTGCTAGACTGACCCTCGCCTCCTCTCTCAGCAGTTTCCTTAGCCCGAGCTGTCATGGTATTGCCGACGAGTATGCCATGGAGGGGTCCTCACAGTGCATGTTTAGAGACGTGGGGTAAGGCAGACGGTTGACAGGTACGAGGTAACACAGCTTACCCAGGTTCAGATCCCACAACGGTGGTGGAATCCTACTCCTGCTATAAATCACTATAAGGGCAATACGCCGAGTTACAGGGATTGGTTCGCTGTCCGAGGTGACTAGAGAGTCTAAGTTATCGTGCCCTAAAGGCTCCCATAGGCCCGACTTATATAGTCTCCAGGTCCTAGGGTTAAAGGGAAATGTCCTAGCCGGACAGGTTACAGAGTCCTACACTGTCTATTACTAGTCTTGTGTATCTTGTACTCCAAGGCTCCGGGTACGTTGGTGACTCCACCGTAGCCTTCCTTTATCCGGCATGGGCCTCCCTTCTGGATCCATCTAACTAGGTCGCCTAGCAGGCCATAGGCCATGCTACCAACTATGGGCCACCCGGGTTAGCCGGATAAGAGACATGCTATGAGGATACCCATATAGCAAATCCCCAACGGTAGGCTCCGGAGAACTCCGAGATCTTGCGTCGTCTTGCCTCTTCAGATGAATGCTCCGTCTAGTTGGATGTCGGCAAATCGTCAAGCAATATCTTGTAGTCCTCCAAAAGAACCCTGCAAAGTTTTCTACGTCTTCAACTTGTATGCCGGAGAAATGTTGAATCTTCCATTGTACTCTTTCATAGTCGGATTGAATCCGTCTATGTCAGAATCTTCGATGTGACGGCTCATCTACCCATGTCAGCTAGGACGACGTAGGCTTAGTTCAACGACGCCTCGTAACTCACACATGCAGAGAACGCAATCATATCCGATTTTCCCGCGCGAGCGATACGAACCGTTGTCGGCGACGGTTGGAGACGTGGTGAAATTTCCGCGCACGTTCGCGAACACGTTGTCTACGCGGCAACCGTCCGATCAAGCTGCATGAATCTTGATGTCGAGGATGATAAATAGTAACCGTGGGGAAATTTTCACTTTTTACCTCATTCTTCTTGCATCATCTTCTTCCTCCAGCCGCGCGTCTCCTCGAGCTCTCCGCGAGAAACCTCGAAAAAACCCTAGCTCCCATCTGCACCAGTCGCACACAATCTTCACCCCATGGCTAGTAGCAGCACTTCTCCATCAATGGCGTCATGGAGCGAAGCCGAGGCGAAGCCGGCGAGCTTTGTCGTCGTGCCCCCAGAGGGTTTGGTCATCCCCCCATCGGTAGTGATCGAATCCACCGGCGGCGACCCAAATTTGGCGGCGCTAGAGCCACTAGAGGAGGAGCCAGACTCGCACAAGGGCGACTGGCGCGGCTCGGACATCACCGACCGTGATATCCAAGAGATGGTCGCCGAAGGCTACCTTCCCGCGACGGAGGGGCTCGCCTGGCGGGCAGTGCCGGCCGGCGAGGTGACACCTTCTCCCTAAGCCGGAGAAAAGGTGTACCTCAAAGCTCAGCTGGTACACGGCGTTTCCCTGCCTATCTCCCACTTTTTGATGGACTTGTTTTGTAGCTTTCAAAAAGGCGAGCGTGCGTGCGAGCGGCATCGTCAAAAGAGGAGCGTGCGTGTAGCTCTCTTATTGTCACTCACTTACAAAGTGGTGCAACACTCCACCTTATAAGGTGGTGCAACTCTCCTTCAACTTCCCATATGGGACTAAACTTTAGCTCCCACTGCTCTTGCCACACACATGTGAGCTGCCACCAACTTGGGCCAAATCACATATGGGCTTCCACAAACATGGGCTTTGAGATTTAGGGAAAATTTAAAATCACACATGGGTCTAATGATTTAGCCTATTATTTCTAACAATCTCCCACCAGATCTCAAATGCCCATTTGAAGATTTTCCAATCCTTGCTACTTGTTTATATACCAGTTGATGAGGTTCGATCTCGTCAATGTCCATTGTTATGGACTTGGGTTTTGGAGAAGATGAGGATGCTGGAGATCGCAGAACGGTTAGCAAACAAGCAACACGGGGACACGAGGTTTACCTAGGTTCAGGCCCCCGGAGGGAAAACACTACTCCTGCTTGTCTGCTCTTGATTACGGTGAAACCGAAGGTTATAGGGGTGCGCAGATGCAGTCTAGCGTGAGGTGCGTATGAGGTGAGTTGAGTCGTCCTACTCGCCGTGTCCTCCTAGCCTTTATATAGATAGGCAGGTCCCGGGCATAGGTCGAGTCGGTTACAGATTAGGGTCTATACCCTTTAAAATTCTATCTATTCTAGTCTTGTTTTTCAAGGATCCGATGTCGTCATGGGCCTGGGCCACCCAAAATCTCTATGGGCCGCGTATCTTTGTCATGGGCCTTCCTTGGGCTGGACCGTATATGCCAATGTTGCACACCCGTGGGGTATAACCATGTCAGTAGCCCCCGAGTGCTTAGTCAAATCGTAGATTCGGCTAAGGACTCTCCACTCTGTCAGATGCATTTGGACCTGTTATTAAGAGAAATTGTTTAGTTCATAGGGATAGTTGATGCGTGTGCCTGACTCTCCTGACGGATCAGGGCTAGTTAACTATCATAGGACAAAACAACATGATCTTCATCAAACACGAGTCCCCGAACTCGAATTTGGAACGAATGATGGCGTAATTCGACTCAGGCCGTTGAGGTCTTATAGGAGTCGAGTCCCAGTGATTTTCAAGTGATGTACCCAACGCATCCGTCACGATTTTTCGTCCTGCCTGCTGACACGGTATTTTACTGGCAGAGCGTAGTCAGGTGCATTACCAAACCATCAGATGATATCTATAGGTCTTTATCTTTGTGTTGCAGACACAACATCCGAAATTTTATCACCGCGGAGGTGTTTCGGGTGGCCAAGAAGAATGCTTATCACTCAGCATTGGTTTGGGCAAAGTTGCCAGAAAATATTTTGTATTTTGATCCGAAGGATCTCAGTCAAATAATTCATAGGGTACGCGACCATAGCTCCCTAGGGGAGTAGCCCCTGAGTGTCTGTTCGAGTCGTAGACTCGAGCAGATACTTTAATTCACTTGATTGAGCTTAAGGTCCGCAGGACACAATATTTTCGGATGCTTGATTAGTTCTCTCTATGGGAGTATCCCCCGAGTCCGTAGTGGAGTCATATACTCGACGTAGGACTTGAAGGTAGTCGAGTGGTGACATTCTTTGATCATTTCTCAGGTGCGCGGCCAACGCTCCTGAGAGGTGTAGCCCCCGAATAGTTGTTTGAATCGTAGATTCGAGTAAGTACTTGATTTCCAGTCAGAGATTTCCAGCCGTTGCTAGATTGCTTTTGATGACGTTGGTGCTAACGATTGCTGACCTCAACCATCCGCGGCGCCAGAGGTGAAGCGACGGGACGAACATGGTCCCACTTCCTGACTTGGAGTTGAATGGTCACACGCGACGTGGCGAGAATTACGACGCCTCCATTCCGTGCAAAGTGGACGGCGTGTGGGCGACGGTTCGCTTCGGTGTTGACACGTGTAGGGTTGGATTTAACTTGCGCGTTAGGGCTTCTAGATGAACGGTTCATGTTCATCGTCCTCATCCTTACAACCGTGGGGAAAACAGTGATTTATTTTCACCCCTTGTCATTTGCTTTCACCATTGCCTCCATTTTCATGAGCACTGCCTCCCTTGCGCGCACTAGACGTTCTTCGATCCTTTCCCTCTTCATTCCTTGCCGCACACCGCCATCGTCGATGATCCTCAATGGGCAAGTTGAAGAAGACCTCCGCCGGAGCAGGCTCGAGCGCCGCCGGCGGCGGCAAGAAAGTTGTCGGTACCTCGCGCATCGTGTACGACAATTGGAGGAGCACAGAGGCGCGCAAAGCGGACCTTCGCAAGCTGCACGATGCGGGGATGATCCCGTAGGACAAGGAGGGTACGAAGCTTCCAGGCGATGAGGTAATCCCCCGTCCACCAGTAGAGTTTTGGGTGATGTTTGTCGCGTTTGTTCTTCAGGGCTTGTCGCTCCCTGTCCATGATTTTCTTCGTGGACTCCTTTTTTTCTATGGCATCCAACTTCATCATCTTTCGCCCAATTCTCTCCTCCACATCGCATGTTTTATCACTTTCTGCGAGTGCTGGCTCGGTATCGAGCCGCACTTTGGCCTCTTCCGGAAGCTTTATTCCGTGAAGAGGCAGTCTGGCACCGGTGGGATCTACCCTCTCGGCGGCTGCATCATCTCCCTTCGATCCTCTATTCTTTTCTTTTCCTTTTCTATGTGCGAGTTCGTCCAATACTGGCGGAAGAAGTGTTTTTACATCTGCGACTCCACAGTGTATGGGCAAGATTTTGGCATCGCTCCCTTCGACTCCTCCCAGGAAATCGTTCCGAAGCATTCCTGGAAGAACCATATCTTGGAGGGTGAGGTGGCTGAGGTGGAGAAGCTCTACCGTTAGGTGGAGGCGCTCCAGATGGATGCTGGGAAAGAGGTCAATGGTGTGGATATCATCCGCACCTTCCTCAAACGTCGGGTGCAGCCACTCCAAGCGAGGGCGCATCCGATGTTCCTTTACACTGGCCGCAACGACCCGACGAGGGTCTCATCCGAGGAGTTGTCCAGGGGCGACCTCGACAGAGTTATTCGGCCGCTGCTGAAGTACAAGTCTGAGGAGGACCTTCTGGGGAAGTCTTTGACTGCCCCCTTCAGTGCTTCGAAACCAGTTCCTTAGGTGTAGATTTGTGTCATGCGCGTTGCGCCTTTTGTTCGAGTGCTTTTCTATTTATGATTGTTGGTACTAATCAATAATGTTGATGTCTTTGGTGTGCAGGAGATCAAGGTGGCTAGCATTGTGCCCCCGCTGCCTGAAAAGTTTCCGATTGCGTCGGACAACGAAATTGTGGATTCCTAGTCTGAGCTTCCACCGGTGCAGTCTCCAACTCAGGAAGCCCCCGAGCCGATCAAGGGGCGAACTCGAAAGCATGCACGGAGTCCGAGCGAGTCTTCGGATGCCTCGACTCCGCCAACGCCTAGGGGTCCATCTTTCCTCGAGCACCACGGCGAGGATGATGGTGGTTCTTCCGCATCGTTCCCGGCTGTGCCCATTCGGGCTGTGGCATCGCAGCCGCTGGCCAAGAAGAAGAAGAAGGAGGCGAAGGTGCCCCATGTCTTCAATTTGAGTGACATTGATTCGTAAGTAGTTTCGGATGCGTTTTGTTCTATAATTTGCGTGTGCAATGTTTATTCTTGTCTTGATCAATATTTTCCTTGTAACCACTCCTCGGAGGATTCTCTTGGTGAGGGCATGCAAGAGGATGTAGGGAGTCGAAGCCGAGGGCTGCTCCCTCTCAGATGGTGGCCGACTCTGAGGATGATGTGCCGAATCCCTCCCCGCGAGAGGCTTGGGTGGTCGTTACTTAGAAGACCCCTTGTGGACCTTCGGAGTCTCCATTTGAGCACGTAAGTTGTTCTCTTTTATCGTCCTGGGAGGATCCCCCAAGCCCTTTTCGGGTTGTTTTCTTGAATGTTTTGCTCTTTTCGGGGCGCATCCCCCAAGCCTTTTTCTGATACTTTCTTGATTGTTTTCTTCTGTTTCTTCTCGCGGCCATTTGTGCACAGCGCGAACCTTCTCATCCAGCAGCATCTGGCACTAGAGCCCAACATGCAGCAGCTACGAGGTACTCATCTTGCTCGTTTCTATTTTATTTTGCTAGTCGCATGAACAATACTTGTGTTGTTAATTCGTGTTCTTGTTGTTTTGCAGATGAAAATAATGTGGCCCTTCATCGCCTGGACGCTCTCAAAAAGATCCTCGGTCGAGCAGAGAAGAAGGCTGCAGATGCTGTGGAAGTGAAGGAGCACCTGTAGAAGGAGGTGGATGATAGGCTAATGGATGCGGCCAAGGCTTTCTCCGGTGAGTATCTTGTGCTTTATTTGGTCTTGGAATTTTTGTCTGCTCCTTGTCACATTCTTATTCGGCTCTTGTTTTTTTCTTCTTTGCCTCAGATGCTTTAGGCATTGCGTTTGATCGCGGTGCCCTGGACCATGGGAGTGTTCTGGATGATGCCACCACAGAGGTCGAAGATCGCTGCGGAACTGCTGCTAGTTCTCTAGCGAAGGCCAAGGGGGGTGCTGCGACGCTTCTACAAGGAGATCGTCCCCAATGGTGCTGCTCTTGAGGATGTCGATGCTCTGGCAGATGCCCTATTGGAGGACGCTCCCGCAGCCTACAAGCGCAAGCAGAAAGGCATCGGCACCTCCATGGGGCTGGCCATGGCCATGGCATCCGGAGCGGAGCTGGATCTTCCGCACGTCACCTCCCAGATGCCAACAGCACCAGACGGCTTAGAGGTAGCCTTTGCTCTCTTCGCCTCTCGCTGTAAGCGCTACGGGCCGAAGCTCATTGACCTATTGGCGGACTATGCGGCGAAGTAGCAGGGAGAGGCCAAGAGCAGGCAATCTGGCTCCGAGGGCACCCCGGATGCGGGTGCCTAAGTCAAAGAGCTGTAGCTAGGATAGTTTATCCTCTTTCTTTCGTAGTGTAAGCTTTTGTAGATGAAAATTTACTCCTTGTGCCACGCGGTGGCCTTTTGATGTATATAAATTATATTTCGAGCTATCGCCAAAGATGTGTGTGATGTTCATACCCTTACTTGCTTTTCTTTAGGGACTTTCGGGTGAGATTCCCATAGATATTTCGGCTGTCCCGGAGCCGTGACCGTCTTTGGATGATGCGTCACAACTTTTTTTTCTTCGTGACCGCGTCCATAGCTTGGATAAGGAGCTTCTTGGCGTTCGAGGCCATGCAGACATGTGGAAGTCGAAAGCTGAGCGGGCTACCGCCAGGGAGGTGTTTTTGATGGGGGAGCTGTGGCACTTGAGCGAGAAGCTGCAATGTGAGTCTTCTTGAGTTGCTTCTCGTTTTTGGATGCACATTGTTTGTGAGCTCTCTTATTCTGTCCTTGTTGCTGGTGTTAATCTCATTCCGAGGGAAGAGAAAGAGCGCGTTGCAGTTCAGATGAATTGCCTCACCCAGCAAGACCTAGAGGCTGGTGGCTTCTTCTGGATGGACCGCGATCGAGCCGTCGTCCTTGCGACGATGCAAGATCGTGTGCACCAGGTTTCGCGGGTGTTGAAGCAGGCGAATACTTCCTTGGCGTCCATCCTGTTTGTCATGTTCCCCTTAGATGAGGCGCCTTCCACTCTTTGGGGTCTGCTATCGAAGTTTCGAGATGTGGATCGCGTAAGGGAGTTGGTGCAGCACCAGCTGGTTGCATGGGTGAAAGCTGCCCTTTCACTTGTTCGGCTGCACCGTCGTGATGTTGATCTCGCGGCGGTGGCGACTGGACCGCCTCTTCGACCAGATGGTAGCCTCTGGGATATGCGTCCGCATTATGCGGCTGCTAGGTAGTATGCCGAAGAGATCGTAAATCTTTTCGAGCATCGAGCGAGTGTGATACTTCAGAATAGATAGGTCCTGTAAAGAAATAGATAAATGTAAAACTTGAATATATTCGAGTGGGCTTGTTGTGCCCTTTGTAAAGGTTATTTGTATTTGCACGTTGTGCTTTGTTGTATGCATGCCCTTTTCGTTAGCCTGACGTGGTCAGCTACTCAGGTTGTATGCTTTGTTCTCAGTCGACGGAGCCAAAAATAATGCGAGGTCAAAGAAATTTTGGGAGAGGAACTTAGCTTTTATTTATATCGTAACGGGGAGATGCATTTGCTCGGCTGAGTATCCTTGGCTGAGTAGCCTTATTGAAAGTCAAAAGGTAGCTAGGGGTAGAAGCGTCGCAGCTATGCGACATTCCAAGGGTTGGAGTATTCGACTCCTGATGCGACGTCCATGAGACGATAGGCGCCACCTAGGATAACTTCAGTGACGATGTAGGGTCCTTCCTAGGGTGACTCGAGCTTCTTCGGCCACTCTTGCTTGAGTCGTAAGACGAGGTCTCCTTCGATGAAGGACCTTGGGTGCAGCCGACGGCTGTGGTAGTTGCGCATGCTCTGCTGGTAGACCGCTGAGCGGGCTACGGCAATGTCACATTCTTCGCCGAGTGTATCAACGGCGTCTTCGAGTGCAGCCGATGATTCGGCTTCGCTGTAGGTAACGGCCCGTGGGGCCTTGTGGCATACTTCTGCAGGTAACACGGCTTCGACTCCGTGTACCATGAAGAAGGGCGTGAAGCCTTTTGAGCTGTTTGGCGTTGTACGCAAGCTCCATAGGACGGAGGGTAGCTCTTCTACCCAGGCCCCCGCAAGCCTTTCGAGTGGGCACACTAGGCGTTTCTTGATTCCGTTGCCTATGAGGCCGTTGGCTTTTTCGACCTGTCAATTGTTCTGCGGGTGCGCCACGGAGGAATATGATATGTTTATTCCGAGGCCTTCGCATAAGTCCTAGAATTCTTTCGATATGAAGTTTGAGCCGTTGTCCATGATGATGTTGTGTGGCACGCCGAACCTGAAAACTCTGGACTCGAAGAATTTGACGGGAGTTTTGCCGCTTTGGTTGGTGACGGGCATTGCCTCTATCCACTTGGTGAACTTGTCGACTGCAACCAGGAGGTAGACGTGGCCTCCTTTCGAGGACTTGGGTACCTTGTAGATCATGTCGAGGCCCCATTGGGCGAAGGGCCAAGCCAACGGTATGTGCCTTAGCTCGGATCCAGGTGCGTGCGGCTTGTCCACGTACCTTTGGCAGGCGTGGCACCTTGTGACGATGTCCTTGGCATCGTTCATGGCCGTTGGCCAGTAGAATCTAGCTCGCAGAGCTTTGGCGACTAGGGCGTGGCTGCCTGCGTGATGACCGCAGATGCCCTCATGGATGTCTTGGAGGATGGTGACGCACCTTTGGAGCACACCCGAAATGATGCACTTGTACAGATCGCCATTGATTATTGTGAAGGCCTTGGACCGACGAGATATGCGCCCGGCGTTTGTCGGGTCATCAGGCAGTTCTCTGTTTATCAGGTACCGAAGGTATGGCTGTGTTCATGTCTCTTCAATCGCCATGACCTGCATCAGGCTGACCAGCTCGACCTCGGTGTCGAGTTTTTCAGGTCCTTGTCCTTCGGGTGGTGCAGCCCCCAAGTGCTTCGCTTCTTTGGGTGATCCCTTGGGGAATTTCCTTTTAATGGAGGGTACACAGATTTGTTCGAGGAACACACCTGGTGGCACCTTGGAGCAGGTGGAGCCGATATTGACGAGTCTATCGGCTTCCTCGTTGCTTTCTCTTCCAATGTGCCGAAGTTCGCATCCGTCAAAGTCTCCTTCGATTGAGTTGTAGAGCGCGCGGTACGCGATCATGTTGGCACTATGAGCATCGCACGCGTTCATCGTCTGCTGGACAACGAGGTTCGAGTCACCGTAGATGACTAGGCGCGTTGCACCGCAGATCTTGGCCATACTCATGCCGTGGACGAGGGCCTCGTATTCAGACTCGTTGTTGGAGGCACGAAATTTCATCCGAAGGACGTATTTCATCTTGTCGCCTTGAGGGGACGTTAGTATGACGCCAGCTCCCACTCCAGCTTCGCGCTTGGAGCTGTCGAAGTGCATCGTCCAAGATTGCGTCATGTCCGGAGTGTTCTGCGGCTGGAGTTCCATCCAGTGGACGAGGATGTCAGGGAGGACCTGAGATTTAATGGCCTTGCGCCGCTCGTAGACTATGTCTAGAGGGGATAGCTCGATGCCCCACAGGGCTACGCGTCCTGTGGCTTCGGGGTTGTTCAGGATGTTGGACAGTGGGGCCTCATTGACGACCATTATTTGGTGCTCCTGGAAGTAGTGGCTCAGCCGACGAGCCATCATCAATACATCGTAGGCGAGCTTCTAGTAGTGAGGCTACCTATTCTTTGTTGGGGTCAGTACCTCGCTGAGGTAGTAGATGGGGAGCTGGACCCCATGGGTCTTGCCATATTCGGGTCGTTCGACCACGAGTACGGTGCTTACCGCATGATGCGTGGCTGCGATGTATAGCAGCAGAGGCTCGCACTCCTCTGGCGTGACCAGGACAGGCGATGTGGAGAGCAGCCTCTTGATATCTTCGAATGCGTCCTCTACTTCAGGTGTCCACTCGAAATTGTCAGCTTTGCGCAGCAGCTGGTAAAAAGGCAGGGCCTTCTCACCCATGCGACTAATGAATCTTCTCAGCGCCGCGATGCACCCAGCTAGTTGCTAGACTCCTTTGAGGTTCTTCGGCTTCTCCATGGTCAGTGTGGCCTGGATTTTCTTCGGGTTCGCCTCGATTCCTCGCTGGGAGATAAAGTATCCAAGTAATTGGCCAGATGGGACACCAAAGGCGCACTTTTCTGGTTTCAGCTTGATCTTATAGTGATCAACGTTATCGAACGTCTCACGGAGATTGTTGATCAATGTCTTGGCTTTCGTGGTCTTGATGACTATGTCGTCGACATAGACTTGCATGTTGACCGATTTGGTTTTTCAGGCACGCCTGCATGCACCTCTGGTACGTGGCACCTGCGTTCTTCAGCCCGAAGGGCACGGTGTTGTAGCAGAATACTCTAAATGGTGTGATGAACGCCGTTTTCTCCTGATCTTCGACCTTCAGCCGAATCTGGTTGTAGCCTGAGTAGGCATCAGGGAAGGAGAGATTCTCGCATCCTGAAGTTGAATCGATGATCTGATCGATCCGCTGTAGAGGGAAGTGGTCCTTGGGATAGTGCTTGTTGAGCGACGTGAAGTCCATGTACATCCGTAGGATGTCCGTGTCCTTTTTGGTGACCAGCACAGTGTTGGCTAGCCACTCGCTCTCCTTGATTTCTCTAATGAAGTCATCATCGAGAAGTCTGCTGACTTCGATTCCAACGGCTTAGGCTCTTGGCTTGGAGAATCGTCGGATGGACTGTTTGACGGGGTCTGCGTCCAGAAACACATTGAGTGCATGCTCGGCGAATTCCCTGGGAACTCCTGGCATGTCCGCAGGACACCAGGCAAAGATTTCCCAGCGCTCACGAAGGAATTCAACGAGCATGCTTTCCTATGTAGGGATGAGGTCGTTGGCAATCAGCGCCATTTTGGAGGCATCCGTTGGGTGGACCTGCACCTTTTTCATGTTGACTGTGGAGTCGAACGATATGTCAGGTCCGTTTTTCCTAGAGACTGGGGGTGCCCCAATGTCTGTCACCTGTCGGAGCCTCGTGAGCTCTTCCTGCATACCGAACGACTGGGAGATTCCGTTGAACTCTCTGTCGCAGTGGTCGGATCGGGTGAAGCTGCCTTGGACGGTAATGACGCCCCTGGGTCCTGGCATCTTGAGTAGGAGGTATGCGCAGTGCGGTACCGCCAGGAATCTTGCGAATGCCACACGCCCGAGGATGGCGTGGTACTGGGATGGCTAGTCTACCACCTCGAACTCTAGTTGCACACGTCTGAAGTTTTTGGGTTGGCCGAAGATGACATCGAGCCATACCTTTCCCAAGGGTTATATGCCCTTCCCTGGGACTATGCCGTGGAACGTTGTGTCGGATTGTTCCAGGCTGCACAGCGGGATCCGCATTGCTGCTAGGGTGCTGGCGCACATCAAGTTGATGCAGCTGCCGCCGTCCATGATGATGTGTCTCATATCGAACCCTCCGATCTGCGCCTCGAGCACCAGGGCAACATGACCTAGGCGAGGGATCTGGCGGGGTTGATCCGAACGATCGATTGTGATGCAATACTCCGAGCCACTGAGGTACTCATGGATGGCGGTCGGAGCGGTCACGGCCAGGCTAACTTGGCGGGTGATCTTCTTTTGCACCCTGTTTGTCAGGCGCCCCTTCTAGATCATCACGGACCCCTTAATTTGGCGCTTGGTACCCTCCCATGTTGTTGTTAGGCGTAGGTGCAATTGCTGGATTCGAAGGTCCATCGGGTGGTGGTGGAGGATCTCCGTGGGCGATATCACCTGGTGCAGGTGTGGGCCCAACCCTATGGTTCACGATATGGCATCGCATTTGGGTGAGACCCTCGCTGAGTTTCTGGAACTCGTGGCAGTCCTTCAACATGTGGCTGGTCTTCCTTTTGCCATCCTGCTTGTCGATGTAGAAGTGGACAGTGCAAGGGCCGGATAGTTTGTCGTATGCCGAGGGGTCATCTTCACGGTTGCAACGTTTCCACGTCTGTGTGGGTCGTCCTCCATCGCGGAAGTTGCCTCCGCAGTATCCGCTGCTGTGGTTATTGTCATTGCGGCGGTCGGCGTAGCCATCCGCAACCATGTCGACTCCATCGCAATCGTCGTAGATGCGTGATCTTTGTTTTCTACGGCGCTTGCGCCTACATCCGTAGTCATCCTCGTCATCCGAATGTGTTCGGTGGAGGGAATCCTTGCCATCTGCCCACCTGTTGGCGATGTCCATGAGGTGGTCGAGCGTCTTGGGCTTGATGCGCCCAAGTTCTTCCTTGAAGTCTGGGCGCTTGACTCCATCCTTGAAGGCGTCGATAGTCCTCTCCTCGGAGATGTGCGTGTGGAATTCTTGATATTGGACCAGCGTAGTATGTACGAGCGAATGGACTCGCCCGTTCGTTGGGTGCAGGCCTGCAATTCTTCGATCGAGGCTAGCCTCTTGCTGGTGCCTTTGAAGTTTCGTATGAAACTATAAGCTAGATCTTCCCAGCTTCGGATGGAGCCTGAGGGGAGGCTGCTAAGCCAGATTCGAGCTGCGCCTGTCAGCTGCAGTAGGGCAGTATTCCTATTACCACCGTGCAGCTTGACGGATGAAAGGTGGTCACTGAGCCAGGCCTTCGGGTCATGCGTACCATCGAACTTCTGAGTGTCCGAAGGGAGCTTGGACTTCCATCGTCATCCTTGTCGGATTCGGTTAAACACGCGCGCTTGGCACGTGCCTTGTCGACCTTGCGTTGGGCGAGGTTGCTTCGAGCGTCATAGGAGCCTCATCGTGGAGCTCAACTCCTATGAGTCCGAGTCCGGCTAGCGTGGACTTGTGCATGGCGCTCTTCGGGTCACCCATCGGAGATGGATGGGACGCGAGGTATGTGGTGGATGCCATGATCGCAGCCTGCGGCGTCTTCGGTATGATGTTGCCGTTGACGTCCATCGCCATGAAGGAGGTGTTGAGGGTCTTGGTGACCTCGCATCGTGCGGCGGGATCCATGTGCTCTTTGCGACAATGATGCTTGTTGGCATGGTTGCCATGCGAGCTGGAGCCACTAGCGGCGGAGAGCGCAGCTCACCATGCGCTAGACTCCGAAGCTGCCTACTTGCGTTTGTCGAGGTCCTCCTGCAGTTTTACCTGCCCGTTGTGCTCGCCGATGAGGAGGAGGTGGTATGCCATCAGCAGATCCCCTGAAGCATTCACAGGTAGGATCCTGTTGCCCGCCATGGCTTCGCGTGCCTGGCGCCATCCGTCATCATTGAGGTTGATCTTCTGGTAATTGTTGGCGTTGCCTTCATTGGGCTGGAGGGATGGGTTTCCTCTGTTTCCTCCGTTCCCTTCCCGTGGGTTGGGCAGTGGATTGGGTGGTGGTACGTGGGCACCCGAACCTGGTGGCAGTTTTGATTCGCCCTGGATGACCACGACGCATTGGTAAGGCTCGTGGATTGGATCGCTGCTGCCGCAACTTTCGAATCCGGAACCGTAGGTTCCTTCGTCTGATGGAGGGCCGCACAAATCTGAGTTACAGCTGCTGCTGTCGTATGACTCGTCTGTCAGCGTCAGCGTGCGTAACATGCCGGGATGCGGGGCCCACGAAGCGGGCCCGATGGATGGTGGTGGCACCCTCTCTGGGAGGCGGAGGGTGCCAGTCTGCCCCACCTGGAAGCAGAAGCTCCCGAACAGAATTTCGAGTTTGTCGCCTACTGGCTCGAAATCCCTCATGGTGACTGGCGAGTGGGGCGGTGAAGTCGAAAGCGCCTAAGAGGAGATGGCTCTCCGTCGCCAAGGAGTTGTAGATTGTTTTGGATGGGACCGTCACGATCACATAATCAGCACCCTAAATTCCCACAGACAACGCCAATTCACGAGGTTCGATCTCGTCAATGCCCATTGTAAGGTTCCCAACCTTTAATAAGGTAGAGATCCCTGTCTTTACAATGCTAGTCCCTGGATCACTAGCTAGCATCCACAGTTAAGATGTAATATCAAGAAACATAGGTCATAATACAACTTTATAACCAGGAATAAAATAATTTATTACATCTTACATAGCTCATTTGGCTATTACATTACATTGCAGCAGAATATATATAAGCATGGGGTCCTTCATCTTCAAAGTGCCACAGGCAGACATGTTGGTTGTAGACTTGTAATCCTAATCAATAAACTTCACTAACATCAAACAAACCTGCAACATAACAAGTTACAGCCACAAGGGTCAATACATTTGAATTGTATTGGCAAGTGATACTATGGTAGTATAGTGGAGTCTATCATCTATATGCATTTGGCTAAGTGGAGCTTAGGCTTGCTTTGCTCAAAATAGATTTTCCTTATCATTTGAAAATACTAAGTTTTTGCTTTGACAAAATCACCCAAGGAACCACCAATAGAAATTGGTGAACCTTAAACCCTTTTTCAACCACAAGTTTTTAACTTAGAAATTTGGATGATGAGATTCTTGATAGCTTCCATGTCTTGATGCTCAAATTGTCCTTTACCAGGGACATGGCTAAGTACTTAGATTTTTACACTCTGCAGAGGTGGTGCACTTTCCCCACAAGACTTGGTTTCCCAAGACAAGATCTTTCAGAAGCCTTCCCTTAGAACAAAATGGACGCGCTCCAACCTATCAAACCCCTACCACCAACTGTCCATTTGGCTAAGTTATTGCAACCTATATGATCCAGGCAAAGCCCATAATGCCATGTGGCTGCACTTGAAGCTTCTCAACATTTGACATCTCAAATCTCTTTGTTCCTGGGTGACCATCCACAAGTGAGATACACAAGGTTCACCAGTCCCCTGGCCTTGTGTAACCACTCAACACAAACCATTCCTTCCATTGCACCCAGGTGATTCATTCACTTAGTTGTTTTATTAATCAAAACACAAGTCCTTAGACTTAGAAATTTTCCATAGCATGAATATATATTCCACCCTTGTTTTCTATTAGCTAAGCTAAGCATGATAGTAGTAGGAATCTTAACTTAGGAAAATTCTACTATGGTTTCATCTACTAGGATTTCCCATAGCATGGTTTATACTTAGCAAAATTCCATGCAAGTCCTACTTATAAACATCACTAATGCATAGTGAAAATAATGGGACAAATATATGAAGCATCACTTGCCTTTTTGGTAGAGAGTATAGGTTCACACCTTGATTTTGCAATGTTCACTCACTTCAAGTCACTACAATTCAATCAAGCAAACAATATTTCAATCTACCATTCAAGCAATTCATCACATAAAATGATAAAAACAAAGCAATGCATGCAAGCATGCAAAGGTGGTTGTTTATTTGTAAGAGTGGTTTCTAATAGGTTATAAACATTTGGTAACACCTATTGGTCATTTTATAAAGTGGCAAAACCATTTGTATGAGATTTTACTTCATAAACCATTTTTAAATCAAATCATTATTTTATGTGGTGAAGAAATGCTTTTAATAAGGCAAAATTCTATAGGTTTCACAAAATATGTTTTCAAACCATATAACCTTGTGTTTAGGGTCAGAGAGTTTATTTCCAAAACATTTCTCAAAGGTTTTCTTCCAAAACCATTTTTAATAATTAAACCATATTTTTATTTGATTAGAAATGTTTTAAATCAAAGATTCATTATTTTATTTCACCAAATACATTTTTGAAACCACCAATTGATTTATAGGGTCAGTAGGTTCAAAAGAAACCATTTTACAAAGGTTTTATCCTCAAAATCATTTTAGAACAAATTTTATTTCCTAAACATGCATACACAAGTTTCTGCAAAAACAATCAATTTAACAGAAGCTTTTTACTAAAAAAAGTGTATGGTTGGCTAGGGCTTGACTTGCTGAATCCATTGATATAAAGTTTGCAAAATTTGTACGTGTGGTTTGAAAGTTATGTATTTTTCAAAATTGATCATCTAATAGACATGTTTCTGTTTTTAAAACAGATGTGAAGCCACGTGTCTTATTCCTATTCGCCCATACCGTATTGTCTGGATCGGCTAATACAGACCGTAGGATTTCACTTGATCGCACGACACTGGTTGTTACTTACCCCTTCGCTCGTTCTATCGCATCCGTTCGATCAAGATCTAGTGGTTCTGAGCATGCGACCAAAAGCTAGCGGTTGGCTGGCTGGCGGCGGCGAGCTGGCGGGAGTCGAGAGCGAGCCTGGGCCGGGAGTGGCGATCGGTGCCAGGCGATGCTAGCGAAGACGGGAGAAGGGAGGTCAAGGAGATGCTCACCGAGTTCGCAGGGTGGAGTGATGCCTGAGGCGCGCGCGAGTGAGGGAAAGGCACTGATAGGTGCAGGAGATGATGGCAAGCAAGCTCATGTGCTCTGGAGGCAGTGGGGCTAGCGGGGGTGGCCGGAATCGATGGAGAATCTCGCCGGAGACAGTGGAGGTGAAGGGCGAAATTCAGCAGCCTGGGGGCGCGCTAGGGTGAGGCGTCGGAGGGGAAAGGGAGAGGGGACGTAGGCGAATAAGTAAGCGTGATCGCAGGGTCGTTTAACGGCGTGGTTAACGCGAATTAAACCTGGCTTTAATCGCCTGCAACGGCGAGGAGGAAAGAGGGGCGTGGTCTCCGCGAGGAGGAAGAAGGTGACGTGGGCGTGGGGTCGTCTGGCAGCAAGAGAGAGAAGAGTGCGGTGGGGTCCTTCTGTCAGCGACGCTGCGGGTTCGTTGTTTGTGCGAGTGAATAACGTTCGCGGGTGGGGTGGGGAGTGGGCTTGCTGGGCCTTGACTGGGCTGCCGAGCTGGGCTGCTTCCTTTTCACATTTTTTTGTTCAGTTTGTTTTTCTTTTTCTCTTTTGATTTTTTTCTGTTTTGATTTTGAATAAGCAATTCAAACATTCATTTGAATTCAAACCTTTGACAAAAATTGTGTAGGTTCAAATACTGATTAACAAGACATTCTGATATCATTTTTAGAATAATTTATTTATTCTTTTTAAGGCCTTTTAATTAATCAAAATAGGTTCTAGTTTTTAAATCAAATGAGATTTAATATTTCTAAACACCATTTGATTTTCCAAAACGTTCCATTTCTTTTCAGTAGGTTTTTATTTGGTCATTTGGGTGTCAAATAATTCATCTTGAATTATTTGGAATGATTTAATATGATTTATTAATCATTTAGGATTGGGTATTTTTTTTAATTCCAATGGAATTTGATATAGTTTTAATTCCCTAAATTTTTATTTGGAAGATTTATTTTATTTAAGTTGATTTAACAACTTTTATTCCACTTGGGTAAATTCCAATATCATTTTTTATGAATTATATTATTATTCTTATTAAATATTTGTCTTTATTAAGATAGGGATAGAATGGTTATTGCCATTTTATTTTATTTGGAAATTCTTTATCCTTTTATTTTATTTGGATTAGGATTATAATTCATTCCATTTGCTTATGGATTAGGCCAAGGTTTGATTTTGGTCTTTAAATATTCTTTATTTAA
>CAJUWN010001911.1:0-34463 GCA_910589765.1 Avena atlantica
GTTACATGTTTGAGATATATTACAAAAACTAGTTTCCGTCTTTTATGGCTTTTTCATGAGCTATTGCCCACAGTTTTAGGGTTCCAAGGGGATTTGGCAGCCTCATATGAACCCTTACATGTTTTCAAGATATGATCCAAAACTCGTCATTTTCGGTTTTATTGCCGTTATCATGAGCTATTGCCCACGGTTTTTGGGTTCCAGGATGATTTACATCACCTTAAGACCCGATACATGTTTGAGAGTTAGTTATGACCAAAAACTCGTCGTTTTTGTGTTTTATGGTCGTTTTCATGAGCTATTACCCAGATTTTTGGGTTCTAGGAGGATTTGCATGCCTCGTAGGAACCCTTACATGTTTAGGGATATGACCAGAAAACTCGTCGTTTTCGCGTTTTATGTCCTTTTCATGAGCTATTTGTCCACAGTTTTAGGGTTATAGGACGATTTACAACGAACTTAAGACCGAATACATGATTGAGAGTTATGACCAAAACTCGTCGTTTTCGTGTTAATGGCCATTTTCATGACTTATTGCCCACCATTTTTGTTTAAAGTTGGATTTGCAAAGCCTGTAAGACCCGTTACATTTTTGCGATATGACTAAAAAACTCATAATTTTCGTATTTTATGGCCGTTTTCATGAGCTATTGCCTGTAGTTTTGGGTTCCAGGCGGATTTGCATGCCTCGTAAGAACCCTTACATGTTTGAGAGATATGACCCAAACTCGTCGTTTTCATGTTTTATGGTTGTTTTAATGAGCTATTACCAACACTCTTGGTGTTGCTGGGCGTTTACATCAACCTTAATACCCGATACATGTTTGAGAGTTATGACCAAAAACTCGTCGTTTTCATGTTTTATGGTCGTTTTCATGAGTTATTGCCCATAGTTTTGGGGTTCTTCTTGGATTTGCAAGGCCTGTAAGACCGTTACATGTTTGAGATATATTACAAAAACTAGTTTCCGTCTTTATGGCCTTTTTCATGAGCTATTGCCCACAGTTTTAGGGTTCCAAGCGGATTTGCATGCCTCATATGAACCCTTACATGTTTTCAAGATATGATCCAAAACTCGTCATTTTCGTGTTTTATTGCCGTTTTCATGAGCTATTGCCCACGGTTTTGGGGTTCCAGGATGATTTACATCAACCTTAAGACCCGATACATGTTTGAGAGTTATGACCAAAAACTCGTCGTTTTTGTGTTTTATGGTCGTTTTCATGAGCTATTACCCAGAGTTTTTGGGTTCTAGGAGGATTTGCATGCCTCGTAGGAACCCTTACATGTTTGAGGGATATGACCAGAACTCGTCGTTTTCGCGTTTTATGTCCGTTTTCATGAGCTATTTGTCCACAGTTTTAGGGTTATAGGACGATTTACAACGAACTTAAGACCGAATACATGATGAGAGTTATGACCAAAAACTCGTCGTTTTCGTGTTAATGGCCATTTTCATGACTTATTGCCCACCATTTTTGGTTTAAAGTTGGATTTGAAGCCTGTAAGACCCGTTACATTTTTGCGATATGACTAAAAACTCATAATTTTCGTATTTTATGGCCGTTTTCATGAGCTATTGCCTGTAGTTTGGGTTCCAGGCGGATTTGCATGCCTCGTAAGAACCCTTACATGTTTGAGAGATATGACCCAAAACTCGTCGTTTCATGTTTTATGGTTGTTTTAATGAGCTATTACCAACACTCTTGGTGTTGCTGGGTTTTACATCAACCTTAATACCCGATACATGTTTGAGAGTTATGACCAAAAACTCGTCGTTTTCATGTTTTATGGTCGTTTTCATGAGTTATTGCCCATAGTTTGGGGTTCTTCTTGGATTTGCAAGGCCTGTAAGACCCGTTATGTTTGAGATATATTACAAAAAACTAGTTTCCGTCTTTTATGGCCTTTTTCATGAGCTATTGCCACAGTTTTAGGGTTCCAAGCGGTTTTGCATGCCTCATATGAACCCTTACATGTTTTCAAGATATGATCCAAAACTCGTCATTTTCGTGTTTATTGCCGTTTCATGAGCTATTGCCCACGGTTTTGGGGTTCCAGGATGATTTACATCAACCTTAAGACCCGATACATGTTTGAGAGTTATGACCAAAAACTCGTCGTTTTTGTGTTTTATGGTCGTTTTCATGAGCTATTACCCAGAGTTTTTGGGTTCTAGGAGGATTTGCATGCCTCGTAGGAACCCTTACATGTTTGAGGGATATGACCAGAAACTCGTCGTTTTCGCGTTTTATGTCCGTTTTCATGAGCTATTTGTCCACAGTTTAGGGTTATAGGACGATTTACAACGAACTTAAGACCGAATACATGATTGAGAGTTATGACCAAAAACTCGTCGTTTTCGTGTTAATGGCATTTTCATGACTTATTGCCCACCATTTTTGGTTTAAAGTTGGATTTGCAAAGCCTGTAAGACCCGTTACATTTTTGCGATATGACTAAAAACTCATAATTTTCGTATTTTATGGCCGTTTTCATGAGCTATTGCCTGTAGTTTTGGGTTCCAGGCGGATTTGCATGCCTCGTAAGAACCCTTACATGTTTGAGAGATATGACCCAAAACTCGTCGTTTTCATGTTTTATGGCCATTTTAATGAGCTATTACCAACACTCTTGGGGTTGCTGGGCTTTTACATCAACCTTAATACCCGATACATGTTTGAGAGTTATGACCAAAAACTCGTCGTTTTCATGTTTTGTGGTCGTTTTCATGAGTTATTGCCCATAGTTTTGGGGTTCTTCTTGGATTTGCAAGGCCTGTAAGACCCGTTACATGTTTGAGATATATTACAAAAACTAGTTTCCGTTTTTTTTATGGCCTTTTTCATGAGCTATTGCCCACAGTTTAGGGTTCCAAGCGGTTTTGCATGCCTCATATGAACCCTTACATGTTTTCAAGATATGATCCAAAACTCGTCATTTTCGTGTTTTATTGCCGTTTTCATGAGCTATTGCCCACGGTTTGGGGTTCCAGGATGATTTACATCAACCTTAAGACCCGATACATGTTTGAGAGTTATGAACAAAAACTCGTCGTTTTTGTGTTTTATGGTCGTTTTCATGAGCTATTACCCAGAGTTTTTGGGTTCTAGGAGGATTTGCATGCCTCGTAGGAACCCTTACATGTTTGAGGGATATGACCAGAAACTAGTCGTTTTCGCGTTTTATGTCCGTTTTCATGAGCTATTTGTCCACAGTTTTAGGGTTATAGGACGATTTACAACGAACTTAAGACCGAATACATGATTGAGAGTTATGACCAAAAACTCGTCGTTTTCGTGTTAATGGCCATTTTCATGACTTATTGCCACCATTTTTTGGTTTAAAGTTGGATTTGCAAAGCCTGTAAGACCCGTTACATTTTTGCGATATGACTAAAAACTCATAATTTTTTATTTTATGGCCGTTTTCATGAGCTATTGCCTGTAGTTTTGGGGTTCCAGGCGGATTTGCATGCCTCGTAAGAACCCTTACATGTTTGAGAGATATGACCCAAAAACTCGTCGTTTTCATGTTTTATGGCCGTTTAATGAACTATTACCAACACTCTTGGGTTGCTGGTGTTTTACATCAACCTTAATACCCGATACTGATTGAGAGTTATGACCAAAAACTCGTCGTTTTCGTGTTAATGGGCGTTTTCATGAGTTATTGCCCACCATTTTTTGGTTTTTAAGTTGGATTTGCAAGGCCTGTAAGACCCGTTACATTTTTGAGATATGACTAAAAACTCATAATTTCGTATTTATGGCCGTTTTCATGAGCTATTGCCCAAGTTTGGGGTTCCGGCGGATTTGCATGCCTCGTAAGAACCCTTACATGTTTGAAGATATGACCCAAAACTCGTCTTTTCATGTTTTATGGCCGTTTTAATGAGCTATTACCACGGTCTTGGGGTTGCTGGGATTTACATCAACCTTAATACCCGATACATGTTTGAGAGTTATGACCAAAAACTCGTCGTTTTCATGTTTTATGGTCGTTTTCATGAGTTATTGCCCATAGTTTTGGGGTTCTTAGGATTTGCAAGGCCTGTAGGACCCGTTACATGTTTGAGATATATTACAAAAACTAGTTTCCGTCTTTTATGGCCTTTTTCATGAGCTATTGCCCACAGTTTTAGGGTTCCAAGCGATTTGCATGCCTCATATGAACCCTTACATGTTTTCAAGATATGATCCAAAAACTCGTCATTTTCGTGTTTTATTGCTGTTATCATGAGCTATTGCCCACGGTTTTGGGTTCCAGGATGATTTACATCAACCTTAAGACCCGATACATGTTTGAGAGTTATGACCAAAAACTCGTCGTTTTTGTGTTTATGGTCGTTTTCATGAGCTATTACCCAGAGTTTTGGGTTCTAGGAGGATTTGCATGCCTCGTAAGAACCCTTACATGTTTGAGAGATATGACCAGAAACTCGTCGTTTTCGCATTTTATGTCCGTTTTCATGAGCTATTGTCCACAGTTTTAGGGTTATAGGACGATTTACAACGAACTTAAGACCGAATACATGATTGAGAGTTATGACCAAAAACTCGTCGTTTTCGTGTTAATGGCCATTTTCATGACTTATTGCCCACCATTTTTTGGTTTAAAGTTGGATTTGCAAAGCCTGTAAGACCCGTTACATTTTTGAGAGATCACTAAAAACTCATAATTTTCGTAGTTTTATGGCCGTTTTCATGAGCTGTTGCCAGTAGTTTTGGGGTTCCAGGCGGATTTGCATGCCTCGTAAGAACCCTTACATGTTTGAGAGATATGACCCAAAACTCGTCGTTTTCATGTTTTATGGTTTTTTAATGAGCTATTACCACAGTCTTGGTCATGCTGGGCGTTTTACATCAACCTTAATACCCGATACATGTTTGAGAGTTATGACCAAAAACTCGTCGTTTTCATGTTTTATGGTCGTTTTCATGAGTTATTGCCCATAGTTTTGGGGTTCTTCTTGGATTTGCAAGGCCTGTAAGACCCGTTACATGTTTGAGATATATTACAAAAACTAGTTTCCGTCTTTTATGGCCTTTTTCATGAGCTATTGCCCACAGTTTTAGGGTTCCAAGCGGATTTGCATGCCTCATATGAACCCTTACATGTTTTCAAGATATGATCCAAAACTCGTCATTTTCGTGTTTTATTGCCGTTATCATGAGCTATTGCCCACGGTTTTGGGGTTCCAGGATGATTTACATCAACCTTAAGACCCGATACATGTTGAGAGTTATGACCAAAAACTCGTTGTTTTTGTGTTTTATGGTCGTTTTCATGAGCTATTACCCAGAGTTTTTGGGTTCTAGGAGGATTTGCATGCCTCGTAGGAACCCTTACATGTTTGAGGGATATGACCAGAAACTCGTCGTTTTCGCGTTTTATGTCCGTTTTCATGAGCTATTTGTCCACAGTTTTAGGGTTATAGGACGATTTACAACGAACTTAAGACCGAATACATGATTGAGAGTTATGACCAAAAACTCGTCGTTTTCGTGTTAATGGCCATTTTCATGACTTATTGCCCACCATTTTTGGTTTAAAGTTGGATTTGCAAAGCCTGTAAGACCCGTTACATTTTGCGATATGACTAAAAACTCATAATTTTCGTATTTTATGGTCGTTTTCATGAGCTATTGCCCGTAGTTTTGGGGTTCCAGGCGGATTTGCATGCCTCGTAAGAACCCTTACATGTTTGAGAGATATGACCCAAAACTCGTCGTTTTCATGTTTTATGGCCGTTTTAATGAACTATTACCAACACTCTTGGGGTTGCTGGGTGTTTTACATCAACCTTAATACCCGATACATGTTTGAGAGTTATGACCAAAAACTCGTCGTTTTCATGTTTTATGGTCGTTTTCATGAGTTATTGCCCATAGTTTTGGGTTCTTCTTGGATTTGCAAGGCCTGTAAGACCCGTTACATGTTTGAGATATATTACAAAAACTAGTTTCCGTCTTTTATGGCCTTTTTCATGAGCTATTGCCCACAGTTTTAGGGTTCCAAGCGGTTTGCATGCCTCATATGAACCCTTACATGTTTCAAGATATGATCCAAAACTCGTCATTTTCGTGTTTTATTGCCGTTATCATGAGCTATTGCCCACGGTTTTGGGGTTCCAGGATGATTTACATCAACCTTAAGACCCGATACATGTTTGAGAGTTATGACCAAAACTCGTCGTTTTTGTGTTTTATGGTCGTTTTCATGAGCTATTACCTAGAGTTTTTGGGTTCTAGGAGGATTTGCATGCCTCGTAGGAACCCTTACATGTTTGAGTGATATGACCAGAAACTCGTCGTTTTCGCGTTTTATGTCCGTTTTCATGAGCTATTTGTCCACAGTTTTAGGGTTATAGGACGATTTACAACGAACTTAAGACCGAATACATGATTGAGAGTTATGACCAAAAACTCGTCGTTTTCGTGTTAATGGCCATTTTCATGACTTATTGCCCACCATTTTTTTGTTTAAAGTTGGATTTGCAAGGCCTGTAAGACCCGTTACATGTTTGAGATATATTACAAAAACTAGTTTTCGTCTTTTATGGCCGTTTTCATGAGCTATTGCCCACAGTTTTAGGGTTCCAAGCGGATTTGCATGCCTCATATGAACCCTTACATGTTTCAAGATATGATCCAAAACTCGTCATTTTCGTGTTTTATTGCCGTTATCATGAGCTATTGCCCACGGTTTTGGGGTTCCAGGATGATTTACATCAACCTTAAGACCCGATACATGTTTGAGAGTTATGACCAAAAACTCCTTGTTTTTGTGTTTTATGCTCGTTTTCATGAGCTATTACCCAGAGTTTTTGGGTTCTAGGAGGATTTGCATGCCTCGTAGGAACCCTTACATGTTTGAGGGATATGACCAGAAACTCGTCGTTTTCGCGTTTTATGTCCGTTTTCATGAGCTATTTGTCCACAGTTTCAGGGTTATAGGACGATTTACAACGAACTTAAGACCGGATACATGATTGAGAGTTATGACCAAAAACTCGTCGTTTTCGTGTTAATGGCCATTTTCATGAGTTATTGCCCACCATTTTTGGTTTAAAGTTGGATTTGCAAAGCCTGTAAGACCCGTTACATTTTTGAGATATGACTAAAAACTCATAATTTTCGTATTTTATGGCCGTTTTCATGAGCTATTGCCTGTAGTTTTGGGGTTCCAGGCGGATTTTCATGCCTCATAAGAACCCTTACATGTTTGAGAGATATGACCCAAAACTCGTCGTTTTCATGTTTTATGGCCGTTTTAATGAGCTATTACCAACAGTCTTGGGCTTGCTGGGCGTTTTACATCAACCTTAATACCCGATACATGTTTGAGAGTTATGACCAAAAAATCGTCGTTTTCATGTATTATGGTCGTTTTCATGAGTTATTGCCCATAGTTTTTGGGTTCTTCTTGGATTTGCAAGGCCTGTAAGACCCGTTACATGTTTGAGATATATTACAAAAACAAGTTTCCGTCTTTTATGGCCTTTTTCATGAGCTATTGCCCACAGTTTTAGGGTTCCAAGCGGATTTGCATGCCTCATATGAACCCTTACATGTTTTCAAGATATGATCCAAAACTCGTCATTTTCGTGTTTTATTGCCGTTATCATGAGCTATTGCCCACGGTTTTGGGGTTCCAGGATGATTTACATCAACCTTAAGACCCGATACATGTTTGAGAGTTATGACCAAAAACTCGTCGTTTTTGTGTTTTATGGTCGTTTTCATGAGCTATTACCCAGAGTTTTTGGGTTCTAGGAGGATTTGCATGCCTCGTAGGAACCCTTACATGTTTGAGGGATATGACCAGAAACTCGTCGTTTTCGCGTTTTATGTCCGTTTTCATGAGCTATTTGTCCACAGTTTTAGGGTTATAGGACGATTTACAACGAACTTAAGACCGAATACATGATTGAGAGTTATGACCAAAAACTCGTCGTTTTCGTGTTAATGGCCATTTTCATGACTTATTGCCCACCATTTTTTGGTTTAAAGTTGGATTTGCAAAGCCTGTAAGACCCGTTACATTTTTGAGAGATGACTAAAAACTCATAATTTTCGTAGTTTTATGGCCGTTTTCATGAGCTATTGCCTGTAGTTTTGGGGTTCCAGGCGGATTTGCATGCCTCGTAAGAACCCTTACATGTTTGAGAGATATGACCCAAAACTCGTCGTTTTCATGTTTTATGGTTGTTTTAATGAGCTATTACCAACAGTCTTGGTCATGCTGGGCGTTTTACATCAACCTTAATACCCGATACATGTTTGAGAGTTATGACCAAAAACTCGTCATTTTCATGTTTTATGGTCGTTTTCATGAGTTATTGCCCATAGTTTTGGGGTTCTTCTTGGATTTGCAAGGCCTGTAAGACCCGTTACATGTTTGAGATATATTACAAAAACTAGTTTCCGTCTTTTATGGCCTTTTTCATGAGCTATTGCCCACAGTTTTAGGGTTCCAAGCGGTTTTGCATGCCTCATATGAACCCTTACATGTTTTCAAGATATGATCCAAAACTCGTCATTTTCGTGTTTTATTGCCGTTATCATGAGCTATTGCCCACGGTTTTGGGGTTCCAGGATGATTTACATCAACCTTAAGACCCGATACATGTTTGAGAGTTATGACCAAAAACTCGTTGTTTTTGTGTTTTATGGTCGTTTTCATGAGCTATTACCCAGAGTTTTTGGGTTCTAGGAGGATTTGCATGCCTCGTAGGAACCCTTACATGTTTGAGGGATATGACCAGAAACTCGTCGTTTTCGCGTTTTATGTCCGTTTTCATGAGCTATTTGTCCACAGTTTTAGGGTTATAGGACGATTTACAACGAACTTAAGACCGAATACATGATTGAGAGTTATGACCAAAAACTCGTCGTTTTCGTGTTAATGGCCATTTTCATGACTTATTGCCCACCATTTTTTGGTTTAAAGTTGGATTTGCAAAGCCTGTAAGACCCGTTACATTTTTGCGATATGACTAAAAACTCATAATTTTCGTATTTTATGGCCGTTTTCATGAGCTATTGCCTGTAGTTTTGGGGTTCCAGGCGGATTTGCATGCCTCGTAAGAACCCTTACATGTTTGAGAGATATGACCCAAAACTCGTCGTTTTCATGTTTTATGGCCGTTTTAATGAACTATTACCAACACTCTTGGGGTTGCTGGGTGTTTTACATCAACCTTATTACCGATACATGTTTGAGAGTTATGACCAAAAACTCGTCGTTTTCATGTTTTATGGTCGTTTTCATGAGTTATTGCCCATAGTTTTGGGGTTCTTCTTGGATTTGCAAGGCCTGTAAGACCCGTTACATGTTTGAGATATATTACAAAAACTAGTTTCCTCTTTTATGGCCTTTTTCATGAGCTATTGCCCACAGTTTTAGGGTTCCAAGGGGATTTGCATGCCTCATATGAACCCTTACATGTTTTCAAGATATGATCCAAAACTCGTCATTTTCGTGTTTTATTGCCGTTATCATGAGCTATTGCCCACGGTTTTTGGGTTCCAGGATGATTTACATCAACCTTAAGACCCGATACATGTTTGAGAGTTATGACCAAAAACTCGTTGTTTTTGTGTTTTATGGTCGTTTTCATGAGCTATTACCCAGAGTTTTTGGGTTCTAGGAGGATTTGCATGCCTCGTAGGAACCCTTACATGTTTGAGGGATATGACCAGAAACTCGTCGTTTTCGCGTTTTATGTCCGTTTTCATGAGCTATTTGTCCACAGTTTTAGGGTTATAGGACGATTTACAACGAACTTAAGACCGAATACATGATTGAGAGTTATGACCAAAAACTCGTCGTTTTCGTGTTAATGGCCATTTTCATGACTTATTGCCCACCATTTTTTGGTTTAAAGTTGGATTTGCAAAGCCTGTAAGACCCGTTACATTTTTGCGATATGACTAAAAACTCATAATTTTCGTATTTTATGGCCGTTTTCATGAGCTATTGCCTGTAGTTTTGGGGTTCCAGGCGGATTTGCATGCCTCGTAAGAACCCTTACATGTTTGAGAGATATGACCCAAAACTCGTCGTTTTCATGTTTTATGGTTGTTTTAATGAGCTATTACCAACACTCTTGGTCATGCTGGGCGTTTTACATCAACCTTAATACCCGATACATGTTTGAGAGTTATGACCAAAAACTCGTCGTTTTCATGTTTTATGGTCGTTTTCATGAGTTATTGCCCATAGTTTTGGGGTTCTTCTTGGATTTGCAAGGCCTGTAAGACCCGTTACATGTTTGAGATATATTACAAAAACTAGTTTCCGTCTTTTATGGCCTTTTTCATGAGCTATTGCCCACAGTTTTAGGGTTCCAAGCGGTTTTGCATGCCTCATATGAACCCTTACATGTTTTCAAGATATGATCCAAAACTCATCATTTTCGCGTTTTATTGCCGTTTTCATGAGCTATTGCCAACGGTTTTGGGGTTCCAGGATGATTTACATCAACCTTAAGACCCGATACATGTTTGAGAGTTATGACCAAAAACTCGTCGTTTTTGTGTTTTATGGTCGTTTTCATGAGCTATTACCCAGAGTTTTTGGGTTCTAGGAGGATTTGCATGCCTCGTAGGAACCCTTACATGTTTGAGGGATATGACCAGAAACTCGTCGTTTTCGCGTTTTATGTCCGTTTTCATGAGCTATTTGTCCACAGTTTTAGGGTTATAGGACGATTTACAACGAACTTAAGACCGAATACATGATTGAGAGTTATGACCAAAAACTCGTCGTTTTCGTGTTAATGGCCATTTTCATGACTTATTGCCCACCATTTTTTGGTTTAAAGTTGGATTTGCAAAGCCTGTAAGACCCGTTACATTTTTGCGATATGACTAAAAACTCATAATTTTCGTATTTTATGGCCGTTTTCATGAGCTATTGCCTGTAGTTTTGGGGTTCCAGGCGGATTTGCATGCCTCGTAAGAACCCTTACATGTTTGAGAGATATGACCCAAAACTCGTCGTTTTCATGTTTTATGGCCGTTTTAATGAACTATTACCAACACTCTTGGGGTTGCTGGGTGTTTTACATCAACCTTAATACCCGATACATGTTTGAGAGTTATGACCAAAAACTCGTCGTTTTCATGTTTTATGGTCGTTTTCATGAGTTATTGCCCATAGTTTTGGGGTTCTTCTTGGATTTGCAAGGCCTGTAAGACCCGTTACATGTTTGAGATATATTACAAAAACTAGTTTTCGTCTTTTATGGCCGTTTTCATGAGCTATTGCCCACAGTTTTAGGGTTCCAAGCGGATTTGCATGCCTCATATGAACCCTTACATGTTTTCAAGATATGATCCAAAACTCGTCATTTTCGTGTTTTATTGCCGTTATCATGAGCACGGTTTTGGGGTTCCAGGATGATTTATATCAACCTTAAGACCCGATACATGTTTGAGAGTTATGACCAAAAACTCGTTGTTTTTGTGTTTTATGGTCGTTTTCATGAGCTATTACCCAGAGTTTTTGGGTTCTAGGAGGATTTGCATGCCTCGTAGGAACCCTTACATGTTTGAGGGATATGACCAGAAACTCGTCGTTTTCGCGTTTTATGTCCGTTTTCATGAGCTATTTGTCCACAGTTTTAGGGTTATAGGACGATTTACAACGAACTTAAGACCGAATACATGATTGAGAGTTATGACCAAAAACTCGTCGTTTTCGTGTTAATGGCCATTTTCGTGAGTTATTGCCCACCATTTTTGTTTAAAGTTGGATTTGCAAAGCCTGTAAGACCCGTTACATTTTTGCGATATGACTAAAAACTCTTAATTGTCGTATTTTATGGCCGTTTTCATGAGCTATTGCCTGTAGTTTTGGGGTTCCAGGCGGATTTGCATGCCTCGTAAGAACCCTTACATGTTTGAGAGATATGACCCAAAACTCGTCGTTTTCATGTTTTATGGCCGTTTTAATGAGCTATTACCAACAGTCTTGGGGTTGCTGGGCGTTTTACATCAACCTTAATACCCGATACATGTTTGAGAGTTATGACCAAAAACTCGTCGTTTTCATGTTTTATGGTCGTTTTCATGAGTTATTGCCCATAGTTTTTGGGTTCTTCTTGGATTTGCAAGGCCTGTAAGACTAGTTACATGTTTGAGATATATTACAAAAACTAGTTTTCGTCTTTTATGGCCGTTTTCATGAGCTATTGCCCACAGTTTTAGGGTTCCAGGCGGATTTGCATGCCTCATATGAACCCTTACATGTTTTCAAGATATGATCCAAAACTCGTCATTTTCGCGTTTTATTGCCGTTTTCATGAGCTATTGCCCACGGTTTTGGGGTTCCAGGATGATTTACATCAACCTTAAGACCCGATACATGTTTGAGAGTTATGACCAAAAACTCGTCGTTTTTGTGTTTTATGGTCGTTTTCATGAGCTATTACCCAGAGTTTTTGGGTTCTAGGCGGATTTGCATGCCTCGTAGGAACCCTTACATGTTTGAGAGATATGACCAGAAACTCGTCGTTTTCGCGTTTTATGTCCGTTTTCATGAGCTATTTGTCCACAGTTTTAGGGTTATGGGACGATTTACAACGAACTTAAGACCGAATACATGATTGAAGTTATGACCAAAAACTCGTCGTTTTCGTGTTAATGGCCATTTTCATGACTTATTGCCCACCATTTTTGGTTTAAAGTTGGATTTGCAAAGCCTGTAAGACCCGTTACATTTTTGAGAGATGACTAAAAACTCATAATTTTCGTAGTTTTATGGCCGTTTTCATGAGCTATTGCCTGTAGTTTTGGGGTTCCAGGCGGATTTGCATGCCTCGTAAGAACCCTTACATGTTTGAGAGATATGACCCAAAACTCGTCGTTTTCATGTTTTATGGCCGTTTTAATGAGCTATTACCAATAGTCTTGGGCTTGCTGGGCGTTTTACATCAACCTTAATACCCGATACATGTTTGAGAGTTATGACCAAAAAATCGTCGTTTTCATGTATTATGGTCGTTTTCATGAGTTATTGCCCATAGTTTTTGGGTTCTTCTTGGATTTGCAAGGCCTGTAAGACCCGTTACATGTTTGAGATATATTACAAAAACAAGTTTCCGTCTTTTATGGACTTTTTCATGAGCTATTGCCCATAATTTTAGGGTTCCAAGCGGTTTTGCATGCCTCATATGAACCCTTACATGTTTTCAAGATATGATCCAAAACTCGTCATTTTCGTGTTTTATTGCTGTTATCATGAGCTATTGCCCACGGTTTTGGGGTTCCAGGATGATTTACATCAACCTTAAGACCCGATACATGTTTGAGAGTTATGACCAAAAACTCGTCGTTTTTGTGTTTTATGGTCGTTTTCATGAGCTATTACCCAGAGTTTTTGGGTTCTAGGAGGATTTGCATGCCTCGTAGGAACCCTTACATGTTTGAGTGATATGACCAGAAACTCGTCATTTTCGCGTTTTATGTCCGTTTTCATGAGCTATTTGTCCACAGTTTTAGGGTTATAGGACGATTTACAACGAACTTAAGACCGAATACATGATTGAGAGTTATGACCAAAAACTCGTCGTTTTCGTGTTAATGGCCATTTTCATGACTTATTGCCCACCATTTTTTGGTTTAAAGTTGGATTTGCAAAGCCTGTAAGACCCGTTACATTTTTGAGATATGACTAAAAACTCATAATTTTCGTATTTTATGGCCGTTTTCATGAGCTATTGTCAGTAGTTTTGGGGTTCCAGGCGGATTTGCATGCCTCGTAAGAACCCTTACATGTTTGAGAGATATGACCCAAAACTCGTCGTTTTCATGTTTTATGGTTGTTTTAATGAGCTATTACCAACAGTCTTGGTCATGCTGGGCGTTTTACATCAACCTTAATACCCGATACATGTTTGAGAGTTATGACCAAAAACTCGTCATTTTCATGTTTTATGGTCGTTTTCATGAGTTATTGCCCATAGTTTTGGGGTTCTTCTTGGATTTGCAAGGCCTGTAAGACCCGTTACATGTTTGAGATATATTACAAAAACTAGTTTCCGTCTTTTATGGCCTTTTTCATGAGCTATTGCCCACAGTTTTAGGGTTCCAAGCGGATTTGCATGCCTCATATGAACCCTTACATGTTTTCAAGATATGATCCAAAACTCGTCATTTGCGTGTTTTATTGCCGTTATCATGAGCTATTGCCCACGGTTTTGGGGTTCCAGGATGATTTACATCAACCTTAAGACCCGATACATGTTTGAGAGTTATGACCAAAAACTCGTTGTTTTTGTGTTTTATGGTCGTTTTCATGAGCTATTACCCAGAGTTTTTGGGTTCTAGGAGGATTGGCATGCCTCGTAGGAACCCTTACATGTTTGAGGGATATGACCAGAAACTCGTCGTTTTCGCGTTTTATGTCCGTTTTCATGAGCTATTTGTCCACAGTTTTAGGGTTATAGGACGATTTACAACGAACTTAAGACCGAATACATGATTGAGAGTTATGACCAAAAACTCGTCGTTTTCATGTTAATGGCCATTTTCATGACTTATTGCCCACCATTTTTTGGTTTAAAGTTGGATTTGCAAAGCCTGTATGACCCGTTACATTTTTGCGATATGACTAAAAACTCGTAATTTTCGTATTTTATGGTCGTTTTCATGAGCTATTGCCCGTAGTTTTGGGGTTCAAGACGGATTTGCATGCCTCGTAAGAACCCTTACATGTTTGAGAGATATGACCCAAAACTCGTCGTTTTCATGTTTTATGGCCGTTTTAATGAACTATTACCAACACTCTTGGGGTTGCTGGGTGTTTTACATCAACCTTAATACCCGATACATGTTTGAGAGTTATGACCAAAAACTCGTCGTTTTCATGTTTTATGGTCGTTTTCATGAGTTATTGCCCATAGTTTTGGGGTTCTTCTTGGATTTGCAAGGCCTGTAAGACCCGTTACATGTTTGAGATATATTACAAAAACTAGTTTCCTTCTTTTATGGCCTTTTTCATGAGCTATTGCCCACAGTTTTAGGGTTCCAAGGGGATTTGCATGCCTCATATGAACCCTTACATGTTTTCAAGATATGATCCAAAACTCATCATTTTCGTGTTTTATTGCCGTTATCATGAGCTATTGCCCACGGTTTTTGGGGTTCCAGGATGATTTACATCAACCTTAATACCCGATACATGTTTGAGAGTTATGACCAAAAACTCGTTGTTTTTGTGTTTTATGGTCGTTTTCATGAGCTATTACCCAGAATTTTTGGGTTCTAGGAGGATTTGCATGCCTCGTAGGAACCCTTACATGTTTAAGGGATATGACCAGAAACTCGTCGTTTTCGCGTTTTATGTCCGTTTTCATGAGCTATTTGTCCATAGTTTTAGGGTTATAGGACGATTTACAACGAACTTAAGACCGAATACATGATTGAGAGTTATGACCAAAAACTCGTCGTTTTCGTGTTAATGGCCATTTTCATGACTTATTGCCCACCATTTTTTGGTTTAAAGTTGGATTTGCAAATCCTGTAAGACCCGTTACATTTTTGCGATATGACTAAAAACTCATAATTTTCGTATTTTATGGCCGTCTTCATGAGCTATTGCCTGTAGTTTTGGGGTTCCAGGCGGATTTGCATGCCTCGTAAGAACCCTTACATGTTTGAGAGATATGACCCAAAACTTGTCGTTTTGATGTTTAATGGTTGTTTTAATGAGCTATTACCAACACTCTTGGTCATGTTGGGCATTTTACATCAACCTTAATACCCGATACATGTTTGAGAGTTATGACCAAAAACTCGTTATTTTCATGCTTTATGGTCGTTTTCATGAGTTATTGCCCATAGTTTTGGGGTTCTTCTTGGATTTGCAAGGCCTGTAAGACCCGTTACATGTTTGAGATATATTACAAAAACTAGTTTCCGTCTTTTATGGCCTTTTTCATGAGCTATTGCCCACAGTTTTAGGGTTCCAAGCGGTTTTGCATGCCTCATATGAACCCTTACATGTTTTCAAGGTATGATCCAAAACTCATCATTTTCGCGTTTTATTGCCGTTTTCATGAGCTATTGCCCACGGTTTTGGGGTTCCAGGATGATTTACATCAACCTTAAGACCTGATACATGTTTGAGAGTTGTGACCAAAAACTCGTCGTTTTTGTGTTTTATGGTCGTTTTCATGAGCTATTACCCAGAGTTTTTGGGTTCTAGGAGGATTTGCATGCCTCGTAGGAACCCTTACATGTTTGAGGGATATGACCAGAAACTCGTCGTTTTAGCGTTTTATGTCCGTTTTCATGATCTATTTGTCCACAGTTTTAGGGTTATAGGACGATTTACAACGAACTTAAGACCGAATACATGATTGAGAGTTATGACCAAAAACTCGTCGTTTTCGTGTTAATGGCCATTTTCATGACTTATTGCCCACCATTTTTTGGTTTAAAGTTGGATTTGCAAAGCCTGTAAGACCCGTTACATTTTTGCGATATGACTAAAAACTCATAATTTTCTTATTTTATGGCCGTTTTCATGAGCTGTTGCCTGTAGTTTTGGGGTTCCAGGCGGATTTGCATGCCTCGTAAGAACCCTTACATGTTTGAGAGATATGACCCAAAACTAGTCGTTTTCATGTTTAATGGCCGTTTTAATGAACTATTACCAACACTCTTGGGGTTGCTGGGTGTTTTACATCAACCTTAATACCCGATACATGTTTGAGAGTTATGACCAAAAACTCGTCGTTTTCATGTTTTATGGTCGTTTTCATGAGTTATTGCCCATAGTTTTGGGGTTCTTCTTGGATTTGCAAGGCCTATAAGACCCGTTACATGTTTGAGATATATTACAAAAACTAGTTTTCTCTTTTATGGCCGTTTTCATGAGCTATTGCCCACAGTTTTAGGGTTCCAAGCGGATTTGCATGCCTCATATGAACCCTTACATGTTTTCAAGATATGATCCAAAACTCGTCATTTTCGTGTTTTATTACCGTTATCATGAGCTATTGCCCACGGTTTTGGGGTTCCAGGATGATTTATATCAACCTTAAGACCCGATACATGATTGAGAGTTATGACCAAAAACTCCTTGTTTTTGTGTTTTATGGTCGTTTTCATGAGCTATTACCTAGAGTTTTTGGGTTCTAGGAGGATTTGCATGCCTCGTAGGAACCCTTACATGCTTGAGGGATATGACCAGAAACTCGTCGTTTTCGCGTTTTATGTCCGTTTTCATGAGCTATTTGTCCACAGTTTTAGGGTTATAGGACGATTTACAACGAACTTAAGACCGAATACATGATTGAGAGTTATGACCAAAAACTCGTCGTTTTCGTGTTAATGGCCATTTTCGTGAGTTATTGCCCACCATTTTTGGTTTAAAGTTGGATTTGCAAAGCCTTTAAGACCCGTTACATTTTTGTGATATGACTAAAAACTCTTAATTTTCGTATTTTATGGCCGTTTTCATGAGCTATTGCCTGTAGTTTTGGGGTTCCAGGCGGATTTTCATGCCTCATAAGAACCCTTACATGTTTGAGAGATATGACCCAAAACTCGTTGTTTTCATGTTTTATGGCCGTTTTAATGAGCTATTACCAATAGTCTTGGGCTTGCTGGGCGTTTTACATCAACCTTAATACCCGATACATGTTTGAGAGTTATGACCAAAAACTCGTCGTTTTCATGTATTATGGTCGTTTTCATGAGTTATTGCCCATAGTTTTTGGGTTCTTCTTGGATTTGCAAGGCCTGTAAGACTAGTTACATGTTTGAGATATATTACAAAAACGAGTTTTCGTCTTTTATGGCCGTTTTGATGAGCTATTGCCCACAGTTTTAGGGTTCCAGGCGGATTTGCATGCCTCATATGAACCCTTACATGCTTTCAAGATATGATCGAAAACTCGTCATTTTCGCGTTTTATTGCCGTTTTCATGAGCTATTGCCGACGGTTTTGGGGTTCCAGGATGATTTACATCATCCTTAAGACCCGATATATGTTTGAGAGTTATGACCAAAAACTCGTCGTTTTTGTGTTTTATGCTCGTTTTCATGAGCTATTACCCAGAGTTTTTGGGTTGTAGGCGGATTTGCATGCCTCGTAGGAACCCTTACATGTTTGAGAGATATGACCAGAAACTCGTCGTCTTCGTGTTTTATGTCCGTTTTCATGAATTATTTGTCCACAGTTTTAGGATTCTGGGACGATTTATAACGAACTTAAGACCGAATACATGATTGAAGGTTATGACCAAAAACTCGTCGTTTTCGTGTTAATGGCCATTTTCATGACTTATTGCCCACCATTTTTGGTTGAAAGTTGGATTTGCAAAGCCTGTAAGACCCGTTACATTTTTGAGATATGACTAGAAACTCATAATTTTCGTAGTTTTATGGCCATTTTCATGAGCTATTGCCTGTAGTTTTGGGGTTCCAGGCGGATTTGCATGCCTCGTAAGAACCCTTACATGTTTGAGAGCTATGACCCAAAACTCGTCGTTTTCATGTTTTATGGTTGTTTTAATGAGCTATTTTGTCACATCCCAAATTTTAGATTTGGTTCTGCAGATCATTCATATCATTGCATCATGCTTTTCCATACAAAACCGTCGATCGAAATGAATCGGCGAAACGCTATTTTCAAATCCCTATTCTATTTTGCTACGAGGCTCCTGCGGGAAGCTTTAGTAGGACTAGCGTTGTCCACCCTTGTAGCCTAGTGGTTTCGCTCAACCATTGACCCTAGATTGTTCACCTCGACTTTATAAAACCGTAGGGGCAAGAATCGCTCGATTCGGAGCTCGTACGGAGAAGTTACGGCCGTTTTATTAAAAGACGGAAAACGGGCCAATTTTCGGGCCGATTTTCGGAGTTCGTATCCAACTCCGCGCCCGAATCGGACTAGGACCCCACGAGGGGGGCCCCACATAAGAGGCCACCCTGGCCTCGGGAACCACACCCCACCCCGCCGCCTCCCTGCCCACCCCGCGATCGCGCCGCCTCCACCTCGGCACGCTTTCCCGCGCAGCCGCCTGGGTCCCGCCTCGCCGCCGGCTTTGCCGACCCTCGCCGCCGCCGCCTCTTCCCGCGATCGCCGCCGCCGTTGCAGGTACCCGCCGCCGCGCCTCCCTTCTCCTCGCTCTTCCCAGCCGCTGCGCGCCTCGCCACCCAGCGCCCCGCCCCCAAGCCGCCCGCCGTCCCCGCGCTGCGCCTGCAGCCGCTGCTGCTGCGCACGCTCGCGCGCTGCTACGCCGCCTCGGCCCACGCCTGCTGCTGCGCGCGCTGCTGCTGCATTCTGCTGCGCCTGCTGCCGCTGCAGCGCCTCGCTTCGCGCGCGCGCTGCCCACGCGCACACACACGCATGCACGCGTGTCGCCTCGCGCGTCTTGTGTCACGCCGTTCGTCCGTACCGTGCCGCACCGCCATCGCCGCCGCACGCGCCGTCGCCGTGTTGTTGACCGCCCGTACTACACGTTTTGTTTCCCCTACCGCGCAGGTAATCGTCGTCGCAGGAACCGACCGCCGCACCGTCCGGAGTTCGTTTCGCCGTTTGTCTCCGGTAAGCCTGCAGCCACCGTTAGTTCTCAGATCAGTGGTTCAGATCAGCCGTTGACCGGTCAGACTCAGGCGTTGACTAGTCAGACGCCGAGTCAGCAGCCGCGTTGACCAGTCAACAGACACAGTTGACTGGTTATTTTAGTTAATCGAATTAGTTGACAGATTTTGGTGGAAACTTGTAAATTGCATAGAAATTAAGCCGCTGGGCCAAAAATTGCAAATAAAATATGTGCAGATTCAGTGAGTCGTGTAGAATCTCGCTGTACCTTTGGTTCAGGCTTTGGCAGAAAGATTTAGTACAGTTTAATCAAATAGATTAATGGCATTTTCGGAGTAATAAATTCATAGAAAAAGATCCGTAGCTCCAAAAATCATGTGTGATATGTCCCTGGATTCAGTGGAACGAGGGGAATCTCATCGTGAATTAAAAAGATAGGCTTATAGTAAAACTTCTGCAGAAACTGTCTAGTGGCTTTCTGCAGTGTTTTAATTACTCGGGGAGTTTTATAATTCCTTTTTTGAGTAATTCCAATTGGTACTGTTCCTAAATAGCAATGCCTGTACTGTAGAATTTTCCCAAGATTTTACAAACAGTATGCTACCGGTAGTGAATTATTTGAGTTCTAGCTCTAGATTTGAGCATTACTTTTTGCATAATAGTTTTCCTTGCGCTAAAACTATTTTCCATGCATGCAATCAGTAGTATTATTGATTAGGATTATGTGGTGCACCTGTAGCACCAACTCACTTGCCTTGCATACCTTCATGCATCATATCTGTTGCATATGCTTGTGGATTGTTTGTTTATGATTGCAATTGTATCGTGTAGATTGTGACGAGTGCAACGCTTGATCGTGTGTGGATTGTTCTTCCGACCGCTACAACCAAGGCAAGTAGATGCTACTTTGTTCATGATATCGTCCTACTATTTTTAATGCATTGTCGTGTATTTTGTAGTTGCATGTGTAGGATGATACTATCGCTATGCTATGTCCTATTATGTGGTAGGACCTTCCTTGTAGATGAACCACCGTTGATAGATGTGCTTAGCCATGCTATGTTGAACGAGGGCTAGGGTACATCATTGAGACTTGTTTCTAAAAGTATTGGTCTGTGAAAACTAAAACAACTTAATCAATGAATCCCTGGGTGTGATGGGATTGATAATTTTTGGTGGTTTATGGCGGAAAGGCACCCAGGTATCAAGAGAGAATGATTGGCTTTTTTATTGTGTAGCTTACGTGTACAGCCATGTGCCAATAATGGAATGGGCGGTTGGTTGGATTTAGTAGGTTGTGGTGACTCGAACCCGCGTATCCAGAGATGTAGAATTTTGGTAGGTTGGACCGGTGCGCGTCGGGATTGAGGAGCTACCTCCCGAACAGTCTCTTCTTGGACTTCTCCCTATCATCACTCAAAATGAGAGTGATGGTACGAGCTGGGCTGGCCAAGTCACATGGGTAAAGTGTACTAACCCCTGCAGGGTGTATAATCTAATCGGTTAGCCGTGTCCCCGGTTATGGACAACTGAGTTGCTTGATATTGATTCCATGACATGTTTCTCGCTCATTCTAATTTCTTAATTGTTTTAATATTGTTGGGTTAACTTAATTGGGATCTTTCCAAAGAAAATCAAAAACTGTTTATGAAAGTAGGACAAAGGTATTTGCAAATGCAAGCCAGACACAGCTCCACTTGCCAGATATGCATGTAGATGTTAGTACTATTGTCTCCATTACTAGCTCTACTTGCCATACATTCCATGTATTGATACTTCGGGGCTGCTACGTTTCATGTTGCAGGATATTCCGATTCCGAGTAATCGATATAGGCCACGGTACTCCACTCGGCACTTGTTCACTTGTGGGCAATTTGAAGAATGGAGGATTTATCTTATTTATGTTGCTACCTGAATAATTTGAGCTAGCATTGAGCTAAGCTTTTATTGTAATAATGGTACTCTGGATCATCGTTATTTATGATACACGGATATTTTGCTATGTTATTCATCTTATTCTATTGTGGGCCAATGAAACGATCCAGGGATTGGCATGTCACATAGAAGCCACGGTCTTTTCAGAACCGGGGTGTTATAGGATGGTATCAGAGACCGTGTGTCGACTGTAGGATCGTGACCTAGGATTGGATTATGAAGCCATAGATTTATTAAAGCCTATATTAACTCTGTCTTTCATCTTATGCCTTTCACTCTCGTAAATTCTTACCATATGCTATTCTCACACTTTCCTCTTTCAAATGATAGATGGGAGAAGTCAGGACTGAGTATGTAACCATGGAGTCACCAAGGCCCTTTGCAAGACAGTTAGCACAACTCTCGCAGTCATTGGGATTGCCACTGCCCATGTTCAAGGGAAGAAGGCTGTACACCTATGGATATGGAGAGGATGCATGGGAGATCACTACCTTCATATTCAGAGATGCCGCCTTGCCAAATCCAGTGCATTTGATCTACACTAAGACATACTGCAACTGGGGTCTTGGAATTAACTTGGCCATACATGAAGCCATGTCTCGCTAGTGCCATCAAGCCCGACATCTACTGCCAGCAAATTCACCCTACCGTGACTATGTGAGGCGTGATGAAGAAGGGAACATTGTGGTTACCCCGGGCAACAGGAACAACATGCCGCCCCGTCGGAGACACATAGAGGACATGGGAAGGGAGAATGGAGCTCTAGCTGAGAAAGTGATGATGATAAAGGAGATTGCAGACTTTACTAGCAATGGTATGGTGGTCCAAGGATAGGAGATTGACACCCTGCATGAAGCTGTGGGAGTTCTGGAGAATGCCCTGATAGCCAGAGATGCAACCATAGCCCATCTTCATGGTAATGTGCAGGAGAACACCCAGAACATACAACAGTTGCAAGGGACCGTCCAGGAAAGGAATCAAACTATTGAAGCTATGACAGTCCAGATTGCCGCTCTCCAAGCACAGCTAAATCCACCCTCTGATGATGACAATGGAGAAAATGGCAACAATGGGGAAGATGATGACAGTGGGAACGATGATGATGATGATGAGGACGAGGATGATGATGATGGAGACGATGATGGTGGAGGAGATGAAGCTGTTGCAGTTGCAGCTGAGAGTGAAGAAGAGGAGGATGCAGAAGAGGTGGAGTTTGAGATCTCAAGTGATGATTCAGGAGAAGTGTACACTCCGCCGCCATGGTTGAACCGTGGACCGAAGCGCCAACGCATGAGTGCAAGGACCTACCGCAACCTCTTCAAGAAGTTGATAGAAGTCCACCAATTAGTCCACGTTAGGTAAATTCGTTAGGATTAGCCACGATCGATATGAAACTTAGTTACTGTTTGTTTAAAAGTGTTTAGTTTCTTATTTGTGTACTCCAATATCCCAGGAATTATTTGTGCGAATTTTATGAAAGAGTTATGGCAAGTTTGGTTAACATCTGTGTTATTTTCGCTGCAGTTTTCTGCTGATACAGCAGTACTGTACGATTTTTCATATTTTTCTAGTAACTGGGAAAAATCTGAAAACAATTGGGCTGATGCGGAACTCTCTGTACTGTATGTGCAAAAATCAGCTAAATTTTTTGACGAGCTTAAGTCAGGCGGAAAAATTCGTGAACGCTGCTGGACTGTTTTGGCAGATTGCTGTTTTTGTTGTTTAGTTGGCCAACTGTTTGGTTAACCATTGCCAACTCTTGTAAAACTATTTCAGTAGGTATATACTGCTAGGATAACCCCTGGGATGTTGCTGGATCACTTGTTTGTTGATGTGTTGCTTGCTTGTGATTGTCTGCTATTGTTTGTTGTTGTTTGATCACATGCATGGGTAGAATCCTATTGTCGTAGTTGATTCTTTCTAAACTTACCTGTGCTGAACCACAGATGCCTCCCCACCGACATCCCACTGAGTTGGAGCAGCTCATGGCAGCTCAGGTACAGCTGACCCAAGTGATGACTCAGTTCATGGCAAATCAGAACAACAACAATGGAAACAATCAGCCTCAGGGAGATGCCCTCACCAGATTTCTGAGGCTAAGGCCAGCTAAGTTCTCTACTGCAACGGAACCAATGGTTGCTCTCGACTGGTTGCGTTCAGTCAACAAGGATCTAGTAACTGTTGGATGCACTGATGCTGAGAAGGTGAGATTTGCCGCTCACCTACTGGAGGGACCAGCCGTTTCTTGGTGGGACACTTTTCAGATCACCCATCCGCTGGATACTGTGATCTTGGGCAATGTTTGAGGAAGGTTACAGGACCAACCACGTGTCTTCAGGAGTTCTGAGCCTGAGGAGGAAGGAGTTCCGCAACTTGCGCCAAACCAACCGCACCGTGGCGGAGTACATTGAGGAGTTCAACAACCTGTCCCGTTATGCACCTGAGGATGCTGACACCGATGCAAAAAGGAGGGAGAGATTCCTGGATGGCCTCAGTGATGAGCTTTCAGTGCAGCTACTGGTGGTTTATTGCCCCACTTTCCAGGAGCTTATGGACAAGGCCAGGATCTTGGAAGGGAAGCACAAGCAGGTGGAAAGCCGCAAGAGGAAGAGCAACAATCACCACTCTGGTTCGCATCACAAGTCTCGCACTTCATATGATGGATACTCCAAGCATGGAGGGAGTGACCATGGGAGCCATGACCGTCACCACCATGGAGGCGATGGACATCGTCATGACAACCATAGGAGCAGCCACCACAGCCACAAGGGAGGACACTCTCACCACTCTGGAGGATACGGTGGACATGACCGCAACCGTGATCGCAGCTTTGTGAAGAAGGATCTGAGTGAGGTGACATGCTTCAAGTGTAGACAGAAGGGAAACTATGCTGACAACCGTCCGGAGAGGAAAGGACTGAAGTCAACCAACAACGAGAAGGCCACAGTGAACCACATGAATGTGGAGGAGATTCCAGATGAGCCTGACCTTGTGATTGGTAAGTTTCCAATCAACACTCACCCTGCGCTTATACTTTTCGATACTGGTGCATCATATTCATTCATATCAAGGGCTTTTGTGGATAAGTATAAGCTACCTACCGAGTCTATGAAAAGGTCTATTAGAGTGAGTTCACCTGGAGGAGATATGATAGCTAGCGCGGGATGCCGCGACTTAACTGTGAGGATTGGAACACACAACTTCATTGCACATTTGGTAGTGTTGGAATCACAGGGATTAGACGTTATTCTGGGTATGGATTGGATGTCTATGCATGAGGGACACATAGATTGTGCACAGCGAGCTGTTTCACTCAAAACCCCGGATGGCAAGAGGATTAGATTCAAGTCAGCTGTACGACCAGGAAGGTGTAAGTTGAATTATCTTAAGGGGGTTAGCATAGATACTGTGCCAGTGATTAGGAATTATCCCGACGTGTTTCCGGAAGAGCTGCCAGTAATGACACCTGACAGGGAAGTAGAGTTTCTTATCGACCTGATGCCGGGAACAGGACCTATAGCAAAGAAACCATATAAGATGGATGTGGATGAGCTGAAGGAATTGAAGAAGCAGTTGAAAGAGCAGCTGGAAAAGGGATTCATTCAGCCTAGTTCGTCGTCATGGGGAGCACCTGTTGTGTTTGTGGAGAAGAAAGATAGCAGCAAGAGATTAGTGGTGGACTATCGCTCGCTTAATGAAGTAACCATCAAGAACAAGTACCCTCTGCTGAACATAAATGATTTGTTTGATCAACTGGAAGGAGCAAAGGTGTTCAGCAAGATTGATCTGCGATCAGGCTACTTCCAATTGAAGATCCGGGAGGAAGACGTACCAAAAACCGCCTTCACCACTAGGTATGGGTTATATGAGTATACGGTTATGTCTTTTGGACTAACGAATGCCCCGGCATATTTCATGACCATGATGAACAAGGTATTTATGGAGTATTTGGACAAGTTAGTGGTGATGTTTATTGATGACATACTGATATATTCCAAGGATGATGCTGAGCATGAGAAACACCTGCGACTGATTATGGAGAAGCTGAGGGAACACAAGCTGTATGCCAAATTCAGCAAGTGTGAATTCTGGCTTAACACTGTTGGATTTCTTGGACACGTAGTATCAGGAGAAGGAGTCGCTGTTGATCCAAGCAAAGTGACTGCAGTAACTGAGTGGGAAGCACCCAAGAATGCGGGAGAGATTCGAAGCTTTCTAGGACTTGCTGGACATTACAGGAGGTTCATCGAAAACTTTTCCAAGATTGCAAAGCCGATGACCAAACTTCTGAAGAAGGAGAGGAAGTTTGAATGGTCATACGCGTGTGAAGCCAGCTTTCAGGAACTGAAGCGTCGGCTGGTGACCGCGCCTGTTCTGTGTTTACCAGACCTTCAGAAGGATTTCCAAGTGTACTGCGATGCTTCTCGACAGGGACTTGGGAGTGTGCTAATGCAAGATGGGAGAGTAGTGTCATATGCCTCGCGACAACTCAAGCACCATGAGCGGAATTACCCCACACACGACTTGGAGTTAGCGTCAGTGGTTCATGCGCTCAAGGTATGGAGGCATTACTTAATGGGAAAACACTGTGATGTGTACACCGACCACAAGAGCCTTAGTACATATTCACACAGAACGAACTGAACATGAGGCAAAGGAGATGGTTGGAACTTATCAAGGACTATGACCTGAATTTGCAGTACCACCCAGGAAAGGCCAATGTAGTAGCCGATGCTCTGAGCCGGAAGGTTTATGCCAATGGATTGACAATCGGTGAATTGCCCGAGGATTTGTGCAAGAAATTCAAGGACCTTAGGCTGGAGGTTGTATCTGAAGGATACTTGGCAACAATGGAAGTTCAACCAACGTTACAGGACAGAATTAGGAAGGCTCAAGTGGGAGACAAGGAAATAGAGGAGATAAAGGAAAAGATGAAGGAGAATTGGGAAAAGGATATTCACGAGGATGAGCATGGTACCTTGTGGTATGGAGATCGTTTGTGCGTGGCCAGCGACCCAGAGATAAGGGAGTTGATTCTGCAGGAGGCTCATAACTCGCCATACTCCATACATCCGGGCAACACAAAGATGTATATGGATTTGAAAAGCAGATTCTGGTGGAACAACATGAAGGGAGATATCGCCAAGCATATTGCCCTATGTGATGTGTGCAACCGAGTGAAGGAAGAACACCAGAAGCCAACATGACTGCTACAGCCATTGCCTATGCCGGATTGGAAGTGGGGTAGAGTGGGAATGGACTTTATCACAGGATTGCCCAGGACCAGGTGAGGATATGACTCTATTTGGGTAGTGGTCGACCAGTTGACCAAGGTAGCCCACTTTATACCGGTGAAGACGACCTATACGAGTGCAAAGTTGGCCAAGATTTACGTGGACAGGATCGTGTGCCTACACGGAGTTCCCAAGAGCATTGTATCTGACAGAGGCACCCAATTTACCTCACACTTCTGGCGCCAGCTGCACGAGTCGCTTGGTACTAGATTGGAGTTTATTACAGCGTTTCACCCACAGACCGATGGACAGACCGAGAGGGTGAATCAGATTTTGGAGGACATGCCGAGAGCTTGCGCCTTGGCTCATGGCTCTAGTTGGGATGAGAATTTGCCGTATGCGGAGTTTTCCTACAAAAACAGCTATCAAACCAGCATCAAGACGTCACCGTTCGATGTGCTATATGGGAAACGGTGCCGAACGCCATTGCTATGGGATGGAGTAGGAGAACGTCAGTTGTTTGGGCCGGATTTGATCAAGGACGCTGAGGAGAAGGTCGCCTTGATTAGGGACAGGCTGAAGGTAGCACAATCAAGGCAGAAGAGCTACGCTGACGCTAAGCGCAAGGAAGTGGTGTATGCTATAGGTGATAGAGCATACCTCAGAGTGTCGCCACTTCGTGGAATCAAGAGATTTGGAATTAAGGGTAAGCTGGCACCTCGGTTTATTGGGCCATATCGAGTCTTAGCACGCAAAGGAGAAGTTGCTTATCAGTTGGAGTTGCCAGAGGCTCTGTCCACTGTTCATAATGTGTTCCACGTATCCCAGCTGAAGAAGTGCCATCCGGATATGGCGGATACACCGTTGAGAGACACTGTACCGCTAGAGGAGGTTCAGCTCGAGAACGACTTAACTTATGAGGAGAAACCGGTCAAAATTATGGAGACAGCGGAGAGGATTACCCGTACCAAGACGATCAGGTTTTGCAAGATGCAGTGGAGCCACCACACCGAAGAGGAAGCCACTTGGGAGCGTGAGGATGACATCCGAGAGGACTACCCACACCTATTTGCTAGCCGCGTCGAATCTCGAGGACGAGATTCATCTTAAGGGGGTTAGTCTTGTCACATCCCAAATTATAGATTTGGTTCTACAGATCATTCATATCATTGCATCATGCTTTTCCATACAAAACCGTCGATCGAAATGAATCGGCGAAACGCTATTTTCAAATCCCTATTCTATTTTGCTACGAGGCTCCTGCGGGAGGCTTTAGTAGGACTAGCGTTGTCCACCCTTATAGCCTAGTGGTTTCGCTCAACCATTGACCCTAGATTGTTCCCCTCGACTTTACAAAACCGTAGGGGCAAGAATCGCTCGATTCGGAGCTCGTACGGAGAAGTTACGGCCGTTTTATTAAAAGACGGAAAACGGGCCAATTTTCGGGCCGATTTTCCGAGTTCGTATCCAACTCCGCGCCCGAATCGGACTAGGACCCCACGAGGGGGCCCCACATAAGAGGCCACCCTGGCCTCGGGATCCGCACCTCACCCTGCCGCCGCCGCCTCTTCCCGCGATCGCCGCCGCCGTCGCAGGTACCCGCCGCCGCGCCTCCCTTCTCCTCGCTCTTCCCTGCCGCTGCGCGCCTCGCCACCCAGCGCCCCGCCCACAAGCCGCCCGCCGCCCCCGCGCTGCGCCTGCAGCCGCTGCTGCTGCGCACGCTCGCGTGCTGCTGCGCCGCCTCGGCCCGCGCCTGCTGCTGCGTGCGCTGCCGCTGCATGCTGCTGCGCCTGCTGCCGCTGCAGCGCCTCGCTTCGTGCGCGCGCGCACTGCCCACGCGCACACACATGCATGCACGTGTGTCGCCTCGCGCGTCTTGCGTCACGCCGTTCGTTCGTACCGTGCCGCACCGCCATCGCCGCCGCACGCGCCGTTGCCGTGTTGTTGACCGCCCATACTACGCGCTGATTGTTTCCCCTACCGCGCAGGTAACCGTCATCGCCGGAACCGACCGCCGCACCGTCCGGAGTTCGTTTCGTCGTTTGTCTCCGGTAAGCCTGCAGCCACCGTTAGATCTCATATCAGCGGTTCAGATCAGCTGTTGACCGGTCAGACTCAGGCATGGACTAGTCAGACGCCTAGTCAGCGCCCAGTCAGCAGCCGCGTTGACCAGTCAACAGACACAGTTGACTGGTTATTTTCGTTAATCGAATTAGTTGACAGATTTCGATGGAAACTTGTAAATTGCGTAGAAATTAAACCGCTGGGCCAAAAATTGCAAATAAAATATATGCAGATTTAGTGAGTCGTGTAGAATCTCGCTGTGCCTTTGGTTCAGGCTTTTGCAGCAAGATTTAGTACAGTTTAATAAAATAGCTTAATGGCCTTTTCGGAGTAAAAAATTCGTATAAAAAGATCCGTAGCTCCAAAAATCGTGTGTGATATGTCTCTGGTTTCAGTGGAACGAGGGGAATCTCATCGTGAATTAAAAAGATAGGCTTACAGTAAAAACTTCTGCATAAACTGTATAGTGGCTTTCTGCAGTGTTTTAATTACTCGGGGAGTTTTATAATTCCTTTTTGAGTAATTGCAATTGGTACTGTTCCTAAATAGCAATACCTGTACTGTAGAATTTTCCCAAGATTTTACAAATAGTATGCTACCGGTAGTGAATTATTTGAGTTCTAGCTCTAGATTTGAGCATTACTTTTTGCATAATAGTTTTCCTTGCGCTAAAACTATTTTCCATGCATGTAATCAGTAGTATTATTGATTAGGATTATGTGGTGCACCTGTAGCACCAACTCACTTGCCTTGTATACCTTCATGCATCATATCTGTTGCATATGCTTGTGGATTGTTTGTTTATGATTGCAATTGTATCGTGTAGATTGTGACGAGTGCAACGCTTGATCGTGTGTGGATTGTTCTTCCGACCGATACAACCAAGGCAAGTAGATGCTACTTTGTTCATGATATCGTACTACTATTTTCAATGCATTGTCGTGTATTTTGTAGTTGCATGTGTAGGATGATACTATCGCTATGCTATGTCCTATTATGTGGTAGGACCTTCCTTGTAGATGAACCACCGTTGATAGATGTGCTTAGCCATGCTATGTTGAACGAGGGCTGGGGTACATCATTGAGACTTGTTTCTAAAAGTATTGGTCTGTGAAAACTAAAACAACTTAATCAATGAATCCCCTGGGTGTGATGGGATTGATAATTTTTGGTGGTTTATGGCGGAAAGGCACCCAGGTATCAAGAGAGAATGATTGGCTTCTTTATTGTGTAGCTTACGTATACAGCCATGTGCCAATAATGGAATGGGCGGTTGGTTGGACTTAGTAGGTTGTGGTGACTCGAACCTGCGTATCCAGAGATGTAGAATTTTGGTAGGTTGGACCGGTGCGCGTCGGGATTGAGGAGCTACCTCCTGAACAGTCTCTTCTTGGACTTCTCCCTATCATCACTCAAAATGAGAGTGATGGTACGAGCTGGGCTGGCCAAGTCACATGGGTAAAGTGTACTAACCCCTGCAGGGTGTATAATCTAATCGGTTAGTCGTGTCCCCGGTTATGGACAACTGAGTTGCTTGATATTGATTCCATGACATGTTTCTCGCTCATTCTAATTTCTTAATTGTTTTAATAATGTTGGGTTAACTTAATTGGGATCTTTCCAAAGAAAATCAAAAACTGTTTATGAAAGTAGGACAAAGGTATTTGCAAATGCAAGCCAGACACAGCTCCACTTGCCAGATATGCATGTAGATGTTAGTACTATTGTCTCCATTACTAGCTCTACTTGCCATACATTCCATGTATTGATACTTCGGGGCTGCTACGTTTCATGTTGCAGGATATTCCGATTCCGAGTAATCGATATAGGCCACAGTACTCCACTCGGCACTTGTTCACTTGTGGGCAATTTGAAGAATGGAGGATTTATCTTATTTATGTTGCTACCTGAATAATTTGAGCTAGCATTGAGCTAAGCTTTTATTGTAATAATGGTACTCTGGATCATCGTTATTTATGATACACGGATATTTTGCTATGTTATTCATCTTATTCTATTGTGGGCCAATGAACCGATCCAGGGATTGGCATGTCACATAGAAGCCACGGTCTTTTCAGAACCGGGGTGTTACATATTACCAACAGTCTTGGTCTTGCTGGGCGTTTTACATCAACCTTAATACCCGATACATGTTTGAGAGTTATGACCAAAAACTCGTCGTTTTCATGTTTTATGGTCATTTTCATGAGTTATTGCCCATAGTTTTGGGGTTCTTGGATTTGCAAGGCCTGTAAGACCCGTTACATGTTTGAGATATATTACAAAAACTACTTTCCGTCTTTTATGGCCTTTTTCATGAGCTATTGCCCACAGTTTTAGGGTTCCAAGCGGTTTTGCATGCCTCATATGAACCCTTACATGTTTTCAAGATATGATCCAAAACTCGTCATTTTCGTGTTTTATTGCCGTTATCATGAGTTATTGCCCACGGTTTTGGGGTTCCAGGATGATTTACATCAACCTTAAGACCCGATACATCTTTGAGAGTTATGACCAAAAACTCGTCGTTTTTGTGTTTTATGGTCGTTTTCATGAGCTATTACCCAGAGTTTTTGGGTTCTAGGAGGATATGCATGCCTCGTAGGAACCCTTACATGTTTGAGGGATATGATCAGAAACTCGTCGTTTTTGCGTTTTATGTCCGTTTTCATGAGCTATTTGTCCACAGTTTTAGGGTTATAGGACGATTTACAACGAACTTAAGACCGAATACATGATTGAGAGTTATGACCAAAAACTCGTCGTTTTCATGTTCATGGCCATTTTCATGACTTATTGCCTACCATTTTTTGGTTTAAAGTTGGATTTGCAAAGCCTGTAAGACCCGTTACATTTTTGCGATATGAGTAAAAACTCATAATTTTCGTATTTTATGGCCGTTTTCATGAGCTATTGCCTGTAGTTTTGGGGTTCCAGGCGGATTTCATGCCTCGTAAGAACCCTTACATGTTTGAGAGTTATGACCAAAAACTCGTCGTTTTCATGTTTTATGGTCGTTTTCATGAGTTATTGCCCATAGTTTTGGGGTTCTTCTTGGATTTGCAAGGCCTGTAAGACCCGTTACATGTTTGAGATATATTACAAAAACTAGTTTCCGTCTTTTATGGCCTTTTTCATGAGCTATTGCCCACAGTTTTAGGGTTCAAAGCGGATTTGCAGGCCTCATATGAACCCTTACATGTTTTCAAGATATGATCCAAAACTCGTCATTTTCGTGTTTTATTGCCGTTATCATGAGCTATTGCCCACGATATTGGGGTTCCAGGATGATTTACATCAACCTTAAGACCCGATACATGTTGGAGAGTTATGACCAAAATCTCGTTGTTTTTGTGTTTTATGGTCGTTTTCATGAGCTATTACCCAGAGTTTTTGGGTTCTAGGAGGATTTGCATGCCTCGTAGGAACCCTTACATGTTTGAGGGATATGACCAGAAACTCGTCGTTTTCGCGTTTTATGTCCGTTTTCATGAGCTATTTGTCCACAGTTTTAGGGTTATAGAATGATTTACAATGAACTTAAGACCGAATACATGATTGAGAGATATGAACAAAAACTCGTTGTTTTCGTGTTAATGGCCATTTTCATGAGTTATTGCCCACCATTTTTGGTTTAAAGTTGGATTTGCAAAGCCTGTAAGACCCGTTATATTTTTGTGATATGACTAAAAACTCATAATTTTCGTAGTTTTCTGGCCGTTTTCATGAGCTATTGCGTGTAGTTTTGGGGTTCCAGGTGGATTTGCATGCCTCGTACGAACCCTTACATGTTTGAGAGATATGACCCAAAACTCGTCGTTTTCATGTTTTATGGCCGTTTTAATGAGCTATTACCAACAGTCTTGGGCTTGCTGGGCGTTTTACATCAACCTTAATACCCGATACATGTTTGAGAGTTATGACCAAAAACTCGTCGTTTTCATGTTTTATGGTCGTTTTCATGAGTTATTGCCCATAGTTTTTTTGGGGTTCTTCTTGGATTTGGAGGCCTGTAAGACTAGTTACATGTTTGAGATATAATACAAAAACTGGTTTTCGTCTTTTATGGCCGTGTTCATGAGCTATTGCCCACAGTTTTAGGGTTCCAGGCGGTTTGCTTGCCTCATATGAACCCTTACATGTTTTCAAGATATGATCCAAAACTCGTCATTTTCGCGTTTTATTGCCGTTTTCATGAGCTTTTTCCACGGTTTTGGGGTTCCAGGATGATTTACATCAACCTTAAGACCCGATACATGTTTTGAGAGTTATGACCAGAAACTCGTCGTTTTCATTCATGTTTTATGGTCGTTTTCAATGAGTTATTGCCCATAGTTTTTGGTTCTTCTTGGATTTGCAGCCTGTAACGCTAGTTACATGTTTGAGATATGTTACAAAAACTAGGTTTCGTCTTTTATGGCCATTTTCATGAGCTAGCCCACAGTTTTAGGGTTCCAGGCGGATTTGCATGCCTCATATGACCCTTACATGTTTTCAAGATATGATCCAAAACTCGTCATTTTCGTGTTTTATTGCCGTTATCAGAGCTATTGCCCACGGTTTTGGGGTTCCTGGATGATTTACATCAACCTTAAGACTCGATACATGTTTAAGAGTTATGACCAAAACTCGTTGTTTTTGTGTTTTATGGTCGTTTTTTTCATGAGCTATCCCAGAGTTTTTGGGTTCTAGGAGGATTTGCATGCCTCGTAGGAACCCTTACATGTTTGAGGGATATGACCAGAACTCGTCGTTTCCGCGTTTTTATGTCCGTTTTCATCAGCTATTTGTCCACATTTTAGGGTTTATAGGACGATTTACAACGAACTTAAGACCGAATACATGATTGACAGTTATGACCAAAAACTCGTCGTTTTTGTGTTAATGGACATTTTCATGAGTTTATTGCCCACCAATTTTGGTTTAAAGTTGGATTTGCAAAGCCTGTAAGACCCTTACATTTTTGTGATATGACTAAAAACTCATAATTTCGTAGTTTTTCTGCCGTTTTCATGAGCTATTGCCTGTAGTTTTGGGTTCCAGCGGATTTGCATGCCTCGTACGAACCCTTACATGTTTGAGAGATATGACCCAAACTCGTCGTTTTCATGTGTTAATGGCCGTTTTAATGAGCTATTACAACAGTCTTGGCTTGCTGGGGCGTTTTACATCAACCTTAATACCCGATACATGTTTGAGAGTTATGACCAAAAACTCGTCGTTTTCATGTTTTAGGTCGTTTTCATGAGTTATTGCCCATAGTTTTGGGCTTCTTCTTGGATTTGGAAGGCCTGTAAGACCCGTTACATGGTTTGAGATATATTACAAAACTAGTTTTCCATCTTTTATGGCCTTTTTCATGAGCTATTGCCACAGTTTTAGCGTTCCACGGATTTGCATGCCTCATATGAACCCTTACATGTTTTCAAGATATGATCCAAAACTCGTCATTTTCGTGTTTTATTGCCGTTATATGAGCTATTGCCCACTTTTGGGGTTTCCTGATGATTTACATCAACCTTAAGACTCGATACATGTTTGAGAGTTTATGACCAAAAACTCGTTGTTTTTGTGTTTTATGGTCGTTTTCATGAGCTATTACCCAGAGTTTTTGGGTTCTAGGAGGATTTGCATGCCTCGTAGAAACCCTTACATGTTTGAGGG